>JAODLM010000475.1:0-185655 GCA_036937905.1 Salvia rosmarinus
CACTTCTCCGCTTAGGAGACGAATCTTTGTTCGAGTCGTGGGAAAGATCTCGGCCTATCGGTAGCCGCCCACAGATGGATTTATGAGCAGCAGACACCCGCTTACAATGGGTCGACACCTCACACGAGGAGTATTGTTGACGATCACGGGGTCTGCTTTTGAACGCATCGCGTAGACGAGGCCAGCCATAGTCAAGAGATGGCGCACGCTATCGCCGATGGAGAGAACACCGGTGTAAGGCGACAGCTTGAAGGACTCAAAGTACTAATATTATGGAGCAGCTCACTTGTTAAAAGCCATTTGAGAAAGAAAGAAAGGAAAAGGCGTGGCTCGGATAAATGCGCAGAGTCGAGATGATCGAGGTCGAGGACGTGAATTACATCAATCGAGGAACAACTGCCTCAGGGGAATCGCGACAACCGAACAATGTAAATCACCCAAATTTCGACGCCAACCCCAATAATTTTCAATCCGCCGTTCTCGCCAGAACGGAGTGATTCAAGAGACGGAAGCGAGTCTAGAGGATATGATGCCAGCTGGTTGTGGCAACCAACAATTCGCAAACGAATCGTAACTGCTTATAAGCAATACGCGTGAAGATCATTCTTGAGTCCACCTGACGGCATGGAAAGACATGAAGATGATGGAGAATCAAATAAGTCGATAGCACAAATGTAACGGGCGCACAAGTCGGGCCAATTTCCGAGTAATACGGAGGTAAACCCTAAAATCACCGTAATGCCATTCATTTGAGGAAGGACGAGCTTATCAAAGTCACGAGGATAACGGGCAACGGGCAAAGAGAGAGAATTCACGACGAGTCTGACCGTGAGACCGCCGCGGAATATGGCAGCGAGTTCGCGAGCGCTCGGGCGCGAATAAGTCAAAACATCACGACGTCGGGCCGATAGCGAGCGACCTAGCGGTCGCGAGTCATTCTCAAGAGGCCAGAAATCATAAGAAAGCCGACGCGCACTAGCGCCGAGAACGCCACAAGGTCCGCGAAGATGAAGGAGGATATCTTTCATGTACTAGCATCGACACGCGTCGCCAGTCGATCGCGAGGTCAAGCTATGAAGAAATTTCCACGACGTGCCTCCAATTCCGCTTTCCAAGCCGCTTAGCCGGCACGACGAAGTTGACTGTGTTCATGGAGATGTTCCAAAGGTGCACATCAATATTCCTTTACTTGATGCACTTCGAGATATGCCGTTATGTGAAGTTTTGAATACGCTACACAAGAAGTTGAAAATTCGAGACGATAAACTGTCTCAAGAGTGCGTCGTCATCGCAAAAGAAGCCGAAAGATCCGGCAGCTTCACCATAGCATGTGTCATCGGAGGACGTAATTCTCCAGGTTCGTGTGATTGGGGCAAGCATCAACTGATGTCGCTGTCCATTTTTAACCGATTGAGATTGGAGATCAAGCCGACCACCATAGCTCTTCAGATGGCGTATACATCGGTGACTTATCCGAAGGATAGTGGAGGACGTGCTCGTGAAAGTTCGAGATTTCATCTTCCCAAATGATTCGTTGTTCTCGACATGCCGTATAGGAATACACCTCTTATTCTCGCCACCATTCCTACCACCGCGAGCATTGATAGACGGCAAGACGGAGATCTCACCTTCCGAGTCAACCATAAGAGATGAAAATTCTATATATGATGCTATGAAGCAATGACGAGAAGACCATGGAAGATTGTCGAGTTATAGAGCAATGTCGCCCACCACTTTCAATCACCGATCCGGAGTTTTGTATCGAACTCGATTTTCTCATCCGCACCTTGATGAGCGTGACGAGATTTTAGAGTATCTGAGTCCATCGATGAAGTCAAGGCCTCCCCGGCAGTCGCGGTTTATTTGACGGAGGAAGCGATTGGAGAGAGGACGCCTGTGCAGTGAAGAGACTACAATCAAGATGGAGTTGAAAGAGTTGCCGGACCACCGCAGATGCCTTCTAGGCGACGCGAGACGTGCCCGTGATAATATCTTGGCTTTGACGATGAGGAGACACGTAAACCGATGGTCGTGTTGAGCATAAGTTGCGATGGGACGATTTCGATATCGCGGGTCACCGACCATGCACCGGATCCCGTGGAGAATGAATACAAGCCAAGGTAACCTCAACGCCGATTGAATCCGCAATGCAAGAGGTCATCGTAAAAGAAGTGTTGAAGTTCTTAGACGCAGATGATCTATGCCATATCCGGCGAGTGGGTTAGCCCTACCAAGTGGTATCCAAGAAAAGGGTATCACGGATCGAGATACAACGAGCTTGTGGCAACAAGACTCGTAAGATGGCGAGTTTGCATCGACTATCGCGTCGAACACGCCACGGAAAGACCATTTTCCCCGCCTTATTAATCGACGTTGATGCACTAGCGGGTATGAGTTCACTGCTTTTCGATGGATATTGGTACAATCGATTGCCATCGCCAAGACCAAAGACAAGACGGCGCTCACTTGTCCGATGGAGTTTTCGCCATAGCGAACGCCGCTTGATTGTGCAATGCTCCCGCCATCCAAGGTGCATGATGTCCATCTTCCATGGGTTGATCGAGAATATTATGGAAGTCTTTATGACGATTTTTCCGTTTGCTCTTCGTTCGACCATCGTCTCCATAACTTCAGTGCCGCAAAGACGCGGGAGACAATCTTGTTCTCAATTGGGAGAAGTGCCATTTCATGGTGAAGAAGGTATCGTGGTTTGGTCACAAAGTCTCGCCAAGGGTTTGGAAGTGGATCGAGCAAAGATAGTCGCGATCGAGAAACCGCCTCCGCCACAAAATGTCATATCGAGAGAGTTTTCGGTCAGCGGGTTTTTATAGAGGTTCATCAAGGTTTCTACGATCACGAAACCATTGTGTGGATTGCTCGAAAGATATGAAGTTCGTGTTCACGGGCGAGTGTTTAGAGGCGCTCGAGAAATTGAAGTTGGCCCCGATCTCGACTCCGCTTTGGTCTCACCGATTGGAGTCAACCATTCGAGTGATGTGTGATGCGAGTGATGGGCGCTGGGCCGTTTGGCGTAAACGAGACAAGCTTTTCCGAGTCATCTATTATGCAAGTAAGACTCTCGACTCGCCAAATGAATTACACCACCACGAGAAGGAATTACTTTGTGGTCTATGCTTCGATAAGTTTAGACCTTATTTGCGGGCACCACACCATCGCACACATCGACCATGCCGCCATTCATCTGCTCGCCAAGAAGATTCAGCCGAGATTGGTGAGATGGATCTCCTCTTCAAGAGTTCGGATAGAGATCAAAGATAGAAAGGGTTGTGAGAATGTGGTTGCCGCACCACTGTCGCGATTGTAGAGCCACCGAAGCGAGAGGATAGAAGATGGCATAGGAGAACTTCCTGCACGAGCACATCTTGGCCGCCGATCACACCCATGGTAGCTGATTTTGTTAATTACTTGGTGATTGAGTTATACTCCATCGCAAAGGTCATTTGAAAGAAGCTCCACGATGTTAAGTTCTATTATGGGACGATCCTCATCTCTACCGCCGACGTGCCGATGGTTGATACGTCCGCTGCTCCCAAGGAGAATGGAGAACATAATCCACGAGTGCCATAGTTCGCTGATCGGAGGCCATTTTGCAAGGCAAAGACAAAGGCAAAGATTTGCCAAAGGATTCTTTTCGCCTTCGATCTTCAAAGATTGCCAACCTTTATCAAGAGTTGTGATCGTTGTCAAAGAGTGGAATGTCACTAAGAAAGACGAGATGCCACAGAAAACCATCATGGAGGTGGAACTATTTGACGATGGGGATCATTCGGGTCCGCTCCCAATGTCTGGGCTACACGATATTCTTCTTGCCGTGAAGACGCTTCCGCTGGGTGAGGCCATTCGAATGTCACGAACGACTCCAGGTAGTAATCAAGTTCCTTCACAAAACATTCGACTGACTTGGAGTCCCGAGGGCGTTGATCGCGATGGGATCGATCATCAATAAGTGGCTAGGCAACGCCTACCAAATATGGCAAGATCGAGTCACCTCCCCTACCATCCACAAGCAACCAGGCAGTGAGTCGCAACCGAGAGATCAAGATTCTGAGAAATCGGTTGTTCAGAAGGATTGGGCCAAACAGCTGGACGATGCACTTGGGCTTACCGATCAGCATAAAGCTCCCATCTGCTATTCCATATCAAATGGTATTTGGTAAATCCCGCCATTTACCGTTGAATTGGAGCACAAGTTTATGGGCGACTAGGAGAATCAACACGGACTTCAGGAGGCCGGTATGATGAGGAGGACCAACGCTAGAGCTCAACGTGGAGGAACGTGCTCGGAATTCCTGATATACGAAAGAGCCCGAAATTTCACGACCTCCACATTCAAAAGGATTTTCGGTAATGAAGTCTTACTTACAATGCTCGACTGCTCTATTCCCGGAAAGCTCAAGTCAAGATGGTCGGGCCGCATAATCGCCACCGCAAGCTTGCTGGGAGTTCGAGCTCATGACTGGGAACATTTTAAAGTGAACGCCGACTCAAATCCTATTTCAAGTCACACTTGATCGAAGTCAAGGTGACCCAAATTAACGAGCCATGATACGAGGTACCGCGAGCTAGCGATTTTAATTTAGCATCGGTCGAGGTAACCCAACAGCTTTACCGCTTTTGTTTCGCTTGTTGGTGTTACGTGTGTGTCTTGTCGTTGTTTTGTTAGATCCCAGGTTTAATAGCTTTAAAAAAAAAAAAAAAAAAGAGTACTAGCGACCACCCTAGCGACCGCGAGGTCGCAAAGGGTGGCCGGAAATTGGGCGTAACGTTTCTGAAGCGAGAGTCAGGCCAAGCTCATGATCGCGAGCTCGACCACAGATCCGTCATGACCCAAGACTCGACCCGCCCGCTCGACCTGCTTTTATCCTTATTTCTCCCAAAATTCTAACCTACACACACACACACTTTTTGCAACAAAGAAGCAAAACCTCCCTCTCAAGCACACAAGCATCTCTTTTCCCCAATTTTCTTGCATTTCTCCCAAATCCACCCAAGGTATGCTATATTCGCTTAATTCTTCATGGGTTTACATTTATTGAGCATGATTAGGAAGGATTTGTTCCATTTATCCTCTTGAGGTGGTTTAATTAACTTTGAGAGACTAGGTTTATTTTGCTAGATTTGTGGGCGTTTGAGTCGATTTGTCCAATGATAGGTTTATTCACGCTTATACACGATATTGTTCGTTCGAATGTGCCTACATTGTTGATTTGGGTTTATAAATTGTGAAAATAGCCTTGAAATTTTGTCGATACGCCGCGACAACATCAAGGCCATGGCCGCCTGGCGCCGCGTCAAGGCCATACCTGCCGCCTGCCGAAGCGACCGCTGCAGTTACGACCTCCTAGCGATCGCTAGGTATCGGGGTGATCCTAGTTTGCCCGTAACGTCCAATTTTGAATTTTTTGCTATGTGTATTTTCCCATTGTGTGTTATCTTGCAAGATCATATGATAATACGGAAATAATTTGATTCAATAAGTTGGGGATCTATATTGAGCATTTTGGGTGACGATGTTTTGATTGTTTCATTCATACACGCTAACTTTGATATTCTTTAGGTACAAATATGCCGCACTCACCCACGTAAAGGGCAAGAGCATTGTCTCCACTTCCACCAGCAAACAAGATGATTTCCAAGACGCGATCATGAGAGCATCACGACGGTCACCACGGCACCACCGTATGAATTCGATCCCGAAAATTTTGGGTCGACCGCCAAGTGACTCGCCAGAAGCCGCTGATAGATTGGGAGACTACGGATGCATTCACGCTTCACGTGCCTCAACACGGTCGAGACGGGCATAACCAATGACTGCGACGTGGTTAGCCGAGAGGTCCGGCTGTCCATTATACAATTATCTTACATACCGATCCTCACTCTCGAATTCTTGTCGATCTCCATGTTCACAAGACAAACGGCATGCCGACTACATCATGTTTCAAATGACAACGAGCCCCGCCAACTCTCCGAGACGAACTTAATGGAATCATCAATGGAGATCCGGAAGGAAATTACATAGGACGCCGAGTACACAGCCCAAAGCGTATGGTCGGGTTCATGGACGCCGCACTCGAGCACACCCATATTATGATGCCTCGAGATCCAAGCTCGATTCGAATCCTGTCCGTTACTTCCACCGGCTCCTCACATTCACCTTGCATGGCCGTCGAACGCACGCCCTTTCACAAGATATGAGCATTCGATTGAGCCGTGTTCAACCGTAAGATGCATGCCGCATGTTTTAGCTCAAGATTTACATGCACCTACGCGGCATTCAAGATTTGTATAGGATTCACATTCCCGATGATTTCTTCAGATTACGATAGAGAGTCCGATCTCTCACGACATCTTCCCGACAAGGCGTGCTATACGCCCGCACGCTCTCAAGAGGCACCCCGACGTTACTTGTGGTCTATATGATCAAACGCCAATCAATCTTCCGCCCGCCCAACCCGAGCTCACAAGCATAAGCCGATACTTTACTCCGTGAAATCGAATATGAGCTCAGCGACATTATGCATGGACGCAGCGCGAACGCAAGGCGAGGCGGAGCAACAGATGAGGAGTGCGAGAAGCGAGCAAGTCGAGCGGCGCGTCTCAAACAAAGCGGCATATGCACCCGCCACCCGCTCGAGGGCCCCGGATTTATGATCGACTAGATCACATAGATGGTCGCCTCGACCATATCGACGGAACTGACATCGATTATGGAGCAGCAGAAGCATCTACCAACAACAAGCACATCTCGAGCGACAACGAAAGATGATGGAGATGATGCAACAATGGAATCAGGGCGTGATTTTATCCGCCACCGAGTAGCGCACTTACTAGTAAGTTTTCTCCCAACTTTTTCTCAAACCTTATTGTTTCCACATGTTCACAATAAGTTTGGGGGAGGACGAGTTTGGTTGGTTGAGAACTCGGTTATGTTTTCTATGCTTTATAGTTTAGTTGTTATGCTTTGGGGTCTTTTGTCGCTTTGTTGTGGTTTTGTTTTGTTTTTCGCTTCTGTCTCGCGATCAACGAGTTAAGTGAAGTGTGTTAATCCATGTGCATGACTTATAGAAAATTTTTGTGAAATTTAATGATAGTGCACATGATATGTTAGAAATGACGACGAACGACTGAGATGGCTTAGCTTGTTGCTTTTCACCATTTGCTATCCCGCGAGACTTGAGCTCATCGTATACATATCTTGACAGTCATAATTGTGTGATATCGCATGTGATTGTCTTCTAGAACTTGCCGTGTTTCGTCGAGATTGCAATATGTGTTTCGAATTTGGAAAGGATAAAAGGCCATCGTTGTTAACCACTTATCACCCAAACACTAACCCGATGATATATACCATTTGTCGCCTTCGAGCCTTTATTAGACTTTTTCTTCGATTAACCGGATGATAGAGTGAGGATGGATATGGGAATCAAAAGGTGAAATTTTGATGTAGTGATGATGAGAAAAGTTTGCTTAGAAAAACACATCGCGTGAAGAAAGACTTTTCAGATAAGATAAACCCTATAAGTCTCTAGAAAAGAAAAAGAAAAATGTTAAGTTCACTATGAGTGTTGAGCATAAAGGGTTTTCAATCAAAGATAGGTACCTTCAGTAGCATTAAAACGTTGATTTAGCACGTGAAAGAAGAGGAAACGGACAAGTCCATATGTGTCTAATAGTATAAATGGGTTTGAATATTTCGAGTCACTTAGCCATATTTTATCCTACCTAACCAATGTGCCTACATTACAACCTATGAAAAGACCTCGATCCTAATTTGAACACAATGACGTGGTGGAGATATAGAACGGCAAGCCTATGGTAAGAGTTGCATCGCATTGATCGCCGAGTGTATACACGCCCCATATTTTTACGAGGAGTGTATCCTATATTTTACACACATGCCGTATGTGAGGTGAATTAAATAATTTTGCCGCCAATTGTTGTTTGTGTTGAGTTCTAACCGCCATGTGCACTAATGTTTTGAGCGCTGATATGTTTCGAGGCCTGAATGTTTATCATCTGCTACCCTGCTGATCTTCTTTTGGTTTTGTTTGAGGACAAACAATGATTTAAGTTTGGGGTTTGATAAACGCCGATTTTACACGCTTATAGTTGATATTTGAAGATGAGTTTAGCTCGCTTAATTGCTGCCACGATCGATTCCCAATGTTTTATCTATTTTTAGAAGACATCGCCTGGGTGTTCTTTTGGTGTCAGGTAGGTCTATATGTTGAAAATCAAGGAACGACGCACGAGCCAAAACACACAATCGGGCGTTTCTAGCGACTATCCTAGCGTCGCTCAGGCCGCCGCTAGGAAACACCGAGAACTCAAGCATACCGATCGAGAATGTGCCCGCGAAGGGCTCAGCCAGGAAAGCGATCGACGATCCGCGACCACTTGAGAAGGCTAGCGACCGCTAGTCGTCGAGGTACACAAGCGAGCGCAAGAGGCATCAGCGGGCGAGGAGGCGCGAGACCCACTCGCGACCCACCTAGCGATCGCGAAGCTGGTCGCGAGACGGCACGCAGAGAAAATTACTCGTAGCGCTATATATGGCAACACCCTCGCGCCCAACTTCGCACCCACGATTCCAGCCTCTTTTCTCGCTTTTTCATGTTTTCGTAGTTTTAGCTTTAGGTTCCATATAGTTTCATTCTAGATTTGTTTTACGATCGTCTTCGTTAGTTTACGTTTGTTTACGATCCGAACGCTTCGTCCGACGATCTCTCGCAATTTTCCTGACGGTTGGGATTCAAGCCCAACGTGTTCATCCAACGCTACATCACGGGTTTTATATATTTAATTTCCGCCTTTATGATTAAATCGTATTTCATTCCGCTTATTATGTCTGCTAGGTTTTTCGCTCTAATCCTAGGGTTTGCATGATTCGATCCTATATGTTGTGATTCCCGATCGTTATTTACCATCCATGCATGATTCATGATTCGATTGTGCTTATTTATATGTGTTGGTTTCGATCAATTACGCATATTTAGTCAGTTCTAATTACGAATTGTGTTAATTGTCAATCGACTATCGAATGCATGATACGAACGAGCCTCGAGTCGAGTGAGATAGGATATTCAGGAAGCATATTCTTTTGATCCGCTTGGAGTTACTTGTTTTCACCAGAGACGATAAGAATAGGGAAAACTAGTAATCTACACCGCTATTGTCGTAAAGTAAATTGTCGGTTATTTATGTGATCTTCCACTCGAGTATGGATTAAAATGTTAATAGGAACAGATAAACATACGCTATGGATTGGATTAATGCCCTGGGTTAGTCGCCTTCTCTGCTTTTAAACATTCGAGTGTTTATCGCTTAATTTACTGCTTTGTTACCTTGCTTTGGATGAGTTCAAGCCCAAAATACCTTAAAACCATATTTGTTACTGGATAATGATGAATTCTTGTCGAAAGTCAGATTTCAGACTACAATCCCCGGATACGATACTCCTACCCTATATTTACACCTTCGTGTTAGAAAATAAGCGATCATGCACGAGGTCTGTCAAGTTTAATATACTTTGTATATCTATGTAATAGATTAGATATAAATGTGCAGGTTTCACGATCGCGCCGAACGTTTATTTTATTTTATCGCTCATATGCATGTCGTGGATGTTTAAATTAGCAGAGTACGTTACGATGTTTATATTACGCGACAAACCCAAGTGTTTTACGAATTGATGCGATAGTAAGCAAGCTAGGTTTATCGCGCTTTTCAAGCATATTTTAGAATTCTGAGCATGTTTTACATGTCGAGTTCTATAGAAAAGCATGCTAGGATTACGTGATTCTGCAGGACAAACCTTTGAATAAAAAGACAAGCAAGCAACCCGACTAATTAATTTTTCAAATTAAATGTCAAGACCTCCACTTTTGATCTCTAAACAAAGTGAGACGACCGTGAGTAAACGCTCACACGCTGCTTGCTGCACTATTTATCATAAGTTTGTTAGAGAGATTTCTAAATAAAACATTTTAAATCTATCGAGAAGGAGTTTATATGTAAACGCCCACACGCGTCTTGACAAAGATTTTTATAAGTTCTCTAGAGATAGATATAAAATGAGATAACAAAAGAATTTGAATTGGAAGCGTATGGTCCGGGTGAGTATGCCAATTCTAAGAATTCATTTTCACGTTAAAATTGTGGTTATTGCTAGACATCACCTCAAGACAACTTCCCTAAGTCTCTTCGCGATAGTGATGTGGTCTAGTAAGGTCCAATCGTAATTTCATCATCAAGGATAAGTGACATGGATTGAAATTAAACGCACTAAAAGGTATATTTTAGTCTCGTGGGGTTCATGTAAACGCCCACACGCGCGCTCGTCGTGGGATTCCTCATGATTGGAGGTTTCAATTAATATTGTTTTATCAAAAGGTTACAATATTATTGTTACGAATTATTTGCGATCGATGTATGTGTTTACATTATCGTTCGATATGTCTCTTACCGATTATCAATATGCTCGCATAAAACCGCTATCCGTCCAAATTTTATCGAGTGCAAAAGAACATGGAATATGTTCTTATCGTCGAAGAACACATGTTTGTTCTCACTACTCCTAAACCCGATGCCCATCGACGATCGACTAATGAGCAAGAGAGTCAAGGACTTTGGAATAGCAAACAATAGGCTAAATGCTATACGAGACTACGATGTCAAAGGTTTCATACCGCAGATCACCGATGGTGACGCGATCGATATTTGGTCAAGTCTCGAGAGTAAGTTTGGGCAATCGGATCGACATCCGCTTCACACAATGAGAGAAATCTTGCGGTAAGATGGAAGAGAAGTTCGATCCATGAACAGTTCCACACGACTTCTCACGGATAGTCTGACTGCCAGAGTGAGGACGATTCGGCAAGGTCGATATCATCCTCATACACCGCCCAAGTCTTTTGAGAACTACGTAATGCGATCATGAGCAAGACCGAGTTTACACTTAGTCGGCTGTTTAATGATCTCGTGGTCGGAAGGTTACGGGAAACGAAAGCACATGCTCGCTAGACATCTAAGGCCCAAAATTTTCAGCAAACGGAAATAGAAAAAGGGTACCAAAGGTGGTAGAGGCAGGAAATAGTGGGAGTAATGGAGAAGAACATGGTTGCCACCGAGGTCAAAGAAGTCAGATAACGGCAAGTGCTTCAAGGCAGAAGACTGGGTATCGAAGCAGAATAACCCAAAAATTTAAAACTTTAATTGGTGATGCTTAGAACAATTATTTGTAGTATTTATTCCTTAATTATGTTTAAGGAAACCAATGAAACGAATTAGAATCGATTCTGAGATCGAATACTAAAGAAATCAAAACCGATAACTCCCCACCGGATTAGGTTTTCCGAGTAGCCGAACGTAGAATGAAAGATCGAGAATGAATCTCAACAAAAGATTTCATTTTGAATCCTCACGAAAAACATGGAGAAGCCAAAGAATGAGAATTTTCGGCATACTTGCCCTGGCCGCCTTAAAAGCACTATTTACTGTCCGAACAACTTTCATCGCGTGCTAATCATAATAAATTGTGATAACAATCAAAATCATGAAGGAATAATTTATTATGAATTTAGAAATTATAAGAATCAATTTCAAGGAAATTCTGAGAACTAACCAACGCCGAGTAATATATACCGAAAACCCTAAATTGATCCGAACGACCCAAACTCGAACCGAGGGTCTAAATCAATAAAATATGCTTATTAAGACTCAAATTATTTATGAAAGCTCAAAAATTCAATAGAATTTTGAATGGCATATTTTTAATCGCCGAACCGCTTTTCGCGATAACTGGATTGACTTATCGAACATCGCCCAAACTTCGTGAAATTTTTATGAACATTAAAATAAGTATTTTAAAGGTTATTTAATAAGATAGAACCTTAAGGTTCCAGAAATCGATCGAAAAGCGTAAAACTTAAAGAGTCGATTAACATACCGAAACGGTAATGACCAATCCACCTCCCAACTACCACCAAGACCTTACCAAAATGGGAAATGACAGCTCTAAGGTCTGAATAACAAGGGAAACACGTTCAGGGCAGAACACTTTCACCCTCGAATTTCCTTTCATTTTTCAAACTTTCTCTACACTTTTCAAACTTTCAACCCCAAATCCTCCTCCCCAACCTCTCCCACTCTCAAATAATCCTTCTAAGACCATAAGAAGGTATTATTCATCATCCTATTCCATCCTAATGGAGTGGAATATTTATTTTAATTTTGTTTAAAACCCTAGTTTACTCCTCATTTTTTAGTGACTTTAGAGCCATCAAATGCTCTCGCCATGAACAAAACATTCTTAGAATAATGTTCTAAGGATAATGTAAAAATTTCAGAATTTTGGGAGCATGTTTGATTTTTTTTTATTTATGCTTTATTTCTTTTAAATATGATAAAGCATGATTTTATGAATATTATTTGATATTGTTGCTTGTTAATGTATTATAAGCATGTAGAATAAATATGGTAATTTTAGAATATTTTGGAATTTTCTTGTATTTGTTTGATTTTATTTGTTGAGAAATAATGAGATATAGTGTTTAATATATGATATGAACATCATACATTAATCATGAAAATTTTGAAACACTACTCTATTTTTTTCAAAATGGGCAGAATATATTTAAGTATTTTTAAGCCATTATTTGATTTTATTTGTTGGAAATAATAGATATATGATGTTTAGAAATAATATGAACCTAATATGCATTGTTGAATTATTGACACATATGTAAAATATGTGAGGACAAAAAGAATTCCAAGCATTTGGTTCATATTATAAATATTAGTTGATATTTAATGTTAATATTACATGTTTATTTCATATATAAACATATTGTGCAAGATGGAATTTATCAATATGTATATATATAAATGTGGAATTACCGAAATGATTTAAAGATGAAAAGCATGGTTTTAAAATTTTAATGCATGATATGAAGTGATATTTCATGTTTAGTACATAGTATAAGCATGATATAATTTTTGTGGAATTTATTAACACCAAAGCTACTAATTTGAAATGACCGAAAGTTTGAGACTTTTAACCCATGGTTTAAAAATTTATATGATGATATTGAGTTGGTAATTAAATTCTATAATATGATAGGAGTATAATGTGATTTTATTGGAATTTATCGATGCTATGCTAATTGTTGCTAATTATCGAAACGTAATAGAATGGCTAAGTATGGGTTTAATTTTGATGATGACATAGCTATGATAGTAATATGAAACTTGATAAATGGTTGTGATTAGGTGAATGAATTGAACACTTATGCACACTTACACAATGATGGTGTATTACATTAGAAATTAGGTTTTAACGCTTAGTATAGTTTATGTGTATGGTTTTGTTGATGTTGAATGTTTATGTTTATGTGAACCGACAAACCAAAACCCCAAACGTAAACAACATAATACTATATGTTAGAACCCAAAAGAAATCGACCAATTTCGATAACTTAAGACTAATAAACGAGATCAAGTAGCACAAATTGTGGTTTTTCCATTAATAAAAGGATACTCAAACGTGAGTTCCTAAGTTAGAAAACCAAAGGTCGAAACAACGTTATTATTCATAACGAAACTAATACGATAATTAGTTACGTTAACATAACTCGCTAACGAATAACGATTATACGACATATGTAATCTCCGAGAGTGAATTAAATAAGCAATGTCGTAATGAAAAAGCAAGATTCGAACATAAGACGTCGATCCATATGTCTCAAACATCGAGTTAATATTCTCGGCTCATTTATTCTTAAGTACATTTATATGATAAGATGTGCTCACTTGAATCATAAATCAAGACTAATCTTTTAATTGTCGATGAAACGATAAGTGGTCAAGCATAACCTACCAGACGAATATAATTGTTAAGTCTAGTTAGTGGCTTGAGATAATCCTAAACTACCAATCGTAATTGATTACGACAATCTATAACGTAATAAAGTTAAGAATAACACTAAGGTTAAGAGTCGAGGATAGCTCAATATATGATTCATAATTAAAGTACACCCATGAGCGTAAGGATATAGTTTGAATTGGTAACAAGATAATAGAAATTATCTTAAACAATCACATAAAATCAAAAGAAGCCCTAACTTGGGAACTTTAAGTCGAGTTTATAAACCACCTTCGATCAATAGAAAGAATCTAAGAAACGCTATTTTCTTACGGCGGTTTGATCGCATTTAGTCGATTTATAAGAACATCACACCGCTCTTTTAGAACCACTAGCTCGATTAGGCGGGCTTTCAAACGAAATGCTATGCATATCTCAAAGCATGTTTACCAAGCTTATTGAAATATTATCACATGAAATGTTATCGATCGCCAAATGTTTATGTTTTGTTGTTATCCATCCGAGATTGGTATATCAAGTGGTATGTGAACGTGTTGGTCCACCAACGCTAAAAAGGGTAACGATCGGATCCGACTTAGGGACTAACTCGGATTGTGTACACGCGACCGGTGTTAAGGTTAGCTACCTCGATCGTCACGCGACTATGTGTAGGTGGCCACCCATAGTGCGCGTGAATGAAGAATAAATGACGATATGGAAACAACGTGAATGAAATAGTTCCGAACGCTTTGGAAAACGATAACAGTTTGATAGGTATGAGTCTTTTAACTAAAAATGCGCTATTTGGGCGCTAATAACTTTGACAAAGAAAATGTGGCAACGAGTCCAACGAGTACTTTTGTACTTAGCCGCTTCGTGCTTTGGATGTCGAGTAAGGATCGATGACGGGCGCGGTGTGCGAGTAGCAGCTATTTTGATGCTTAATTAGAAAGGTTTCTAGAACCTTGGGCATGCATCGTCATATGCATGTCCACACGCTTATTTCTAACTCGATATTATTAATGTTTTGATTATAACCGCTATTTCGATTGAATGAGTCGACTGCACTTTTAATTCCTCGATCGGGTAACCTGAACCCTCGACAAGTCCTTCGACGACTGAGTTGGTATGATGGTTTATCCCTTTAACCTATGCGCTATTAAGTAGTTGATTGCCTTGATTAGCTATGTTTATTTCACGCTTTATCATATCGTGACGATCCATATGATCCGATTTCATTGAAAGTCGGGTCTAAAGTGGTATCGAGCCTTGTTCGCCCAACCCTGAAACCCTTTCTCGAATCCCAAGTTGAAAGTCGAGTCTAGAAATTATTTGTGTTTGATCCATCGCATCGCACTCCATCGCTCGCCTTTGCTCAACGAGGAAGAGGTAACTATCTCAACTAAAAGTTGTTTTGAAACGATGGAAGATATGAAATGTGAATTGAATTTCAATATTGTCTTGTTGGAAGTTGAAAATATTTTGGAAAGTGGAAATTTTGAAATAAAAGTTGTTTCAATGATGTCATTAGTTTGAAAAAGTTACAAGGTTAGGAACTTGGTAAATGAGTAAATGAGAATGCTTGATTATCGCACAATGTGTCGCGATCCGTGTTTACGTTGTGCGAAGCATGATGTAAATGAGTATGTTTCCATGAGAACATAGACTTAAGACGCATGATCCCTTTTACGCCAACTTAGTAGAGAACATAAGCATCCCCAATTGAAAAATACTAAGAAGAACGAGAACATAGAAATCTTAGGAATCACAATCCGAACGGATTCGGCGACGAGAACGAGAGAGTCTACGATGAAGTTATTGCTTAATCGGAGGTTCGTGATCTACGGGTCCCAACCTCTCTACGTGAAGGAATTCGAACATCACCGTGTTGCCTCTATCGGCATAAGTGAAAAGAATAAAAGTATAATGTTATGAAGGTATAAAAGAAATGATGAATCGTAAGTGCATAATGAGAACGGATATGATGTGATACTATAACGTGAGTAAGTAAGGAATCCAGACCGATAAGACGTGGTGATCACTTAGCTTTTACCCAATGCTAGGCATCGAACGCTTGGTCTGTCCCTAAGGAACCATGCGCTCTTCCCAAAGACCAAACCATCAAAGTAGTTTCATAAGAACTTAGGAATATAAGATGGTTCGACGGTTTTTACGACCAGTTTCTTTATCTTCTAGAGTCACCCGGAAGCGTGGTACACCTACCGCCCGACCGTATGTCGAGTAAAAGATATCGTGAGTTCCCCGCCATTTTATACGCTATCGACCGCATGCGCGTGGTACGCCACATTACGACGGTTTGCTTCGACGATCGCAAGACTACCATTCGATCGCTGTGATATGCCGTGAGATATCGGCATTACATCTATCGCCGCCGAGAGAGCTCGATCTGGGCGGACTTACCCGCTTTGTCCCCCTTAACTACATATTCATGATATACGAGCTACACCCCGTGGACCATATCTCCCGAGCGGTGTACACCTAGCGTAATGAGATTCCGAGTGGCTTCACCCGAGGTGTCTCATTTGCATCCGATGGAACATAATTTCTGGCTCGGGCAAGAACATGTTCGAGGTGGACCTTCCATCCTCAGTTCACCTTCCGGTCCTACCACCAATAGGATTCGAGCCCGCCATTGCCGCCTGCACCATCGCCGCAAATCATTCCATGCCAACTCCATCTCTACCTCCGCCACACCCACACCGGACTGCGCTACCGATAATGTAGAGATGGACGATTCATGTGGCCAACCGCATGCGCCATGCAGAGAAACATGTGCCGCCTTTATCGCTTCTCCATTTCCACCACCGCCATGAGGAGATCATGGCCGAGATCCGAGACCTAGCCGGAAGAAGCAGAGTCATTAGAACTGAGACCGCGACCCCAGATGCAGAAGGATGGGGGGATCCAAGAAAATTTAGGAGGACCCCTGAGGGATCCTGGAGGACCGCTCACGACGATGATATGGAGGAGGTTGATAGACCATACTTCCAGCTCAATCCAACACGTGAGCCCTATTTACACCGGCACCATGGATCTAGTTCTTAGACTAGATAGTGTTTTGTCTATATACCAGAGTATAGGCGCTGGAAACATAGGTCGTCCGATATGAACCCTTATTTTGATGACCACGGTAGGCTTAGATTTTATACGCACCGCGACTAGTAACGAGTGATGTCGATATTAATTTTTGAGTATCATACCCGCACCGGCCTTTTTGTGATCGTAAAAGTGACGATGAAAGTTCTCATATGTACATTGATTTGATATGATGATAGCTCCCAGAGCTTTGGTTTTGAGTTTATGATATATGGTGTTCGAGACGTACAGATTTATGTTTATGATTATATATACATACCGCGTTAAGATATCTGGAAATCTCGGCTATGATCTTACGTGCCTTAGCCGGAGGAAAGTACTTGAAGGAATTTCTCACGAATCGCCCAACCGTTGATGCCCGTGCGATCTAAGGTCTTGAACCGCCCTTTGCTTGATTTCGCAGAAAAATCCGAACATACGCATCCGGATTGTGTCTTGTGGCACCCCATTCATTTGATGGTGTCACAAATGTCGAGATAGGTCTCGAGATGGGCATTCGGATCCTCCGTGACTCCTCCTCCGAACTGTTCCCTTGAACCATGCCGATTAGGGCGGCATTCCAAAATTGTTAGCATTTACTCACGGCCCCATCCGCCTCCTTGAAATTGCTCGGTGGGAGTCTCGACATGTAATTCAATGTCTTGCAGCCTCAATGGGACAACGAGTCCCATAGTCGCCAATTGGCCGCATTGCGGAAATGCCAATCCTGCGCAGATGCGGCTACTTGGAGGAACGCCTGTTATTCTCGATTTGCCATTGCTTCCTTTCTTCTTGCCCCTTCCCTTCCTTTGTGAATTCTCGATTTCGGATCAAAGTGTAGTTCGGAGGTCCTTGGGACCTTGTGAACATAAACTACCCGAGAAAAAGAAGAAATCAGTTAGCAAGGAATAAAAATAAAAAAAAAAGTACAACTTGAATTAATAATTCCAAATTGTCAAGTTATTCTATATGATCTTAACAATCCCGACAACGGCGCCAAAATTTGATCGCTTATTTTCTAACACGAAAAGGTGTAAATATAGGGTAGCCAAGCATCGTATCCACGGATTGTAATACTGAAAATACGTAAGCTAACTCAACAAGAATTCATCATTATCCAAGTAACAAATATGGTTTAAGGTATTTTAGGGCTTGGAACTCAATCCAAAGCAAAGGTAACAAAGTAAAGTAAATTAAAGCAATAAACACTCGGATGTTTAAAAGCAGAGAAAGATGACTAACCCTAGGGCTGCATTAATCCAATCCACAACGATGTTTATCCTGCTCCTATTAACCAATTTTAATCCATACTCAGTGGAAGATCACATAAATAACCGACAATTTACATTACGACAATAGCGGTACGTAGATTACTAGTTTTCCCTATTCATACGCCTCTAGGTGAAAACAAGTAACTCCAAACGGATCACAAAGAATATGCTTCCTACGAATATCCTATCTCGCCCACGACTCAAGGCTCGTTCGTATCATGCATTCGACATCGATTGACAATTAACACAATTACGTAATTAACAGACAACTAAATATGCATCGAAATTGATCAGAAACCAACACATATAAATAAGCACAATCGAATCATGAATCAATGCATGGACGGTAAATAACGATAACAGGAATCACAACATATAGGATCGAATCATGCAAACCCTAGATTAGAGCGAAAAACCAGCCAGACATAATAAACGGAATGAAATACGATTTAATCATAAAGACGGAAATTAAATATATAAAACCCGTGATGTAGCGTTGGATGAACACGTTGGGCTTGAATCCCAACCTCAGCGAAAAACGGAAAATTGCAGAGATCGTCCGGACGAAACGTTCCGGATCGTAAACAAAACGTAAACTAACGAAGAACGATACGTAAAACAAATCTAGAATGAAACTATATGGAACCTAAAGCTAAAACTCTGAAAAACTTATGGAAAAACTGAGAAAAGAGGCTCTGGAATCGTAGGTCTGAAGTTGGGGGCGCGAGGGGGTGTTGCCATATATATAGGCACACCCCAAACCCTAATTTTCCCTTCTGCCGCGCCGTCTCGCGACCACCCTTCGCGATCGCTAGGTGCGGTCGCGAGGTAGGTCTCACAGCTCCTCTCGCCCGCTGATGCGCCTTGCGCTCGCTTGTGTACCTCATGACCGACTAGCGGTCGCTAGCCATTCTCAAGTGGTCGCGAGAAATCGTCCAATGGCTTTCTCGCTACTTGAGCTTCGCTCATGGCACATTCTCGCTGATCGCGGTATCTTTGGTTCTCAGCGTGTTTCCTAGCGGCCGCCCAGCGACCGCTAGGATGGTCGCTAGAAACACGCCAGATTGTGTGTTTTGGCTCGTGCGTCGCTCCTCGCTTCCGATTTTCAACATATAGACCTACACAACACCAAAAGAACACCCAAGAGCAAGATCTTCTAAAATAGATAAAACATTAGGAATCGATCGTAAACGCACATTAAACGAGCTAAACTCATCTTCAAATATCAACTATAAGCGTGTAAAATGCGCTTTTATCGCACCGAACGCGGACCGGATTCAACAATGGGCCTCGCGTGCACGGGCACGGACCGAAAATCTGGATTGGGTGGAAAAGCGGTGCGGGCGGGTCGCCCAATCAGGCGGGGCGGCGCTGAGGCGAGGCCCGGCCGCCGCCCACCTCATCGCCCGCTTGCTCGCGTGTCCCTGCGGGCTACCGCGGTCGCTAACGCGACCGCGACCCGCCGAAAGCACGCGTCTTGCGCCGCCACGCCCGAGCCCGAACATCTGCCGAGATGTCGCCCAATGGTCGAAACTCACGACCACGAGCACGCCGCGCGGCCGCTCGAGTTTCATGTATGCTGACCAGCGCCGCCGCCGCCGCCGCCGCTTCATGCTATGCGGCCGTATCTCGCGACCACTCGCTAGCGCGTGGCGCCAGGATCTCGTCTTGTGACGCACGCCCGTCGCCGCGCCCTCGCGATCTCCTCGCGACCGCGAGGCTCGCCGCGAGATACCGCCCGGGGCTCGCCGAGACCCGTTTTCCCGTCGTTTAGTTCTTCGTTCTTTCGTCTTCGTTCTTCTTTACGATAAGATTTACGAATAAAATCTAATCTAACCACGGATTTTCTCGTGGTGAAAAACAAACCCAACAAAACAATAAACGAGCCACGATGAGCAGCGTATCCACAATTAATTAAACGCACGTAATAATCAAACGTGAATTAATCCAACAGAGCCAAGATTCGATCCTGTGCTCGATACCAATGTAGGAAAACATATGTTAACCCTCGCCCCGAGGATCCATCTTGGATATTTAATTCACCATACATTGATTATAAACCTAGCATGCGTCTATATAATTAATCGCAACACGTAGGGGTTTTCTCGTGTTTACCTTTGGATCTGTCGAGGTGGATCGAACGGGATGAACGGATCGAACGGTCGAGACTCGTGCTTTGACCTTCTGGACTGTATCCCGGTTACCCAATCTCCAACGTCGAGTGAGGACGATCTATGGAGAATGCACCGGAAAATCACCCGAGCTCTCACAATTTTCGAGAATATCAATTGATGATGGCCGAAAATTATGCTCTCTTTAATGAAGCATTAGCCTAGACTTTATCTCATACCTTATATTTATAATGCACTACCTTAATCCCATATGGAAATTACCATAATCCTATATGGAAATTACCATAATCCTATATGGAAATTACCATACTTCTAGGATTATTACCATACTCCTAGGATTATTACCATAATCTTATATGGAAAGGATCTATGCATATACCATAAATATAATAATATCCTTGTGGGATAAAGAGAATAAAATCTTTCCTTTGAGAGCTATAGGGGCCGATTTTCACATTGCTACGGAACTGGATGGGCGGCCCAGGATCAAATGCAAGGAATAAAGATGGGCCTCAAATAAATTAATTATCTTATGTTCACCGAACATAAAATTAATTTATAAACATTTATTCATGCCACTAGAGAATAAATCTTGACTTACCCTTTATTACCGGGTTGAGTCGGGCTTGCACTTAGACATTACGAATCCCGTGATTTAAGATATCGAACGTCCACTAATCATTTATAGCAATCATCGCTTAAAGCGATTAATAACTTCATTTCCTTAAGTAGTACCACTCAACCTTATTATTGTACTTGAGCTAACTCAACTGCGGGGTTTAGTACAATAAACCTTTGAGCTCCTTAAGGGGCGTCATCATCCTAAACGGATACGGTGACTCGTCATGATAACTAGCGTGACATCTGACCTTGCCACCACCCAAGATGCGGAGAATCTTGGGTTAGAACATAACCCTCACCCATAACAAGTCAAAGTGATGGATGACAACTCATACTCACCTAATACCTTATCGAGGTTTAGATCGTCGTAAGTCACCGAGATCTTGGTTCTTCACGACGGTCGAAAAGAAGAACTCATCTCACCGTGATCCTTCATACGTCGAGGCGTACCGGCATAGACAAAGCAACTAAGTCAAGTCACTTCTTATATATACTGCGACTAAACCGACAACTCGTCCTTAAGTTGTCTCACCAGTGAAACTTTTATATCTCATTAAGCTTGACCAATCATACGTACTTACGTGATCTTCTACACCTTTGTATGATCTAACATATATACGAGATAAGGGACACGAATATATATGCAATCAAGTATTCAAACAGATAGGAGATTGTAATAGTGGTAATGAGAAACATTGTATACAAGCTCAACCAAACTGCTTTCGAGATACAAATCCAACAGCTAACGCATGGTCGGTCATACTTAACAACATGGGCGATCTGATTCGGATGCATCGCCTGTATGCGTTTTTACCACCACCATATATGTAAGCAAATATGTCGATATTATTTTGTTTTTGCTCTTTCGTTATATGGCACATTATATACTATAGTATTTTAATGTCGAACACGGTTGGAGACTTTTGCTCCAAACGATCGGGTCCCTGAGAGCATTTAGATGCTTTTTGGATTAATGACCACGGAACTCATTGAGTACCAACATAATCCATTAAGCGAATAGACATGGTATATGATTAATTTTTATTTATTGAAGATGTTTTCAATAATTTGTCTTGAAAAATTTGTAAATCTATATTCGCTTTTTCTATCCGATGTATGTGGACAACAAATATTATGCAATATGTGTGGATACAAGAAAAGAAAAGATATTTATCTTGGATAGCACGGTTGATTATGCCTTTGGAGGCGATATAAAAATATGATCAAGTTTGCGATGATGTTGTAAGTTAACTACCGATATTATACATATGAATATGTATATTATACAAAAAATATATCGAAAAACAATTTTTTATGAATATATTATTTTGCAGAGACTGATGCTTATAGAGTACCTTACATATCGTGATGAAATAAAGAAGGCTAACATTGTTGTAAAGACACATATGCAGTTGGTGAAAATGTTGTGGGCTGATAAGAGGAACATTATAGATCGGAATATACCTTATGAGACATCTTGAAACATTTATGGGCGATGTATCATTAAGTTGGAAATGTGGATTTTGAAATGCATCAAGGCAACTTATGCGTATGAGGTGAAATCTTGTGCATCAATTATCAAGCGCCCAATTAATGCGACAAAAGTGGACATTCTTCGTGGAGCGTCTGCTTACTATCAAGAGATAAGCATGGACAAGGATTTCAATGCAGATAAATTACTCATAGGTTGAAATTATATTTCAATTTTCTAGACCTCATTTCGTTTTCTATTTCACCAAGACAATTTCTATAACCATGTATTGGAAGACAAAGTTCGGATTAACAACATGTTTTGATTTGTTTTTTAAAAAAGCTTCCCTTTTTACGTACCATGATTTATTTAATGATATTTTCATGAAATTGTTAAATGTGTATATTCGTTAAGTTTATTTTATGGGTTATTGATATGTGTGTTATTATGCACATCATGTGAATGTTTGAATAATACATATTTAACTTACATCGTTGTATGTTTCCCATTCAGATATATATTAGGCGTTCTACTTATCGGATAATGAGATGCATAAAATCAAATGAATAAAATTACTCTGTAATATATATAAAATTTTTAGTTTATCTGGAAGTTATAAATTTATTATTCGTAGCTTAATTGCCAACATCCGCAAATATGGTACTTGCATTATTCACATGAAACTATCGTTTATGCAAATGTTTTCGAATATTATAATTTATTCAAAGTAAAATTAAGTATATGCTCATATATTCACATAATGCGAATGATTGCGTTATATAAAGAAACTTACGTATTTAAATCGAGTCTACATTCGTATATGTATTAGACATTATACATATATTAGAAATTAAATATAATTTAGCACAATGATTGTTAGATGTACGTTACATACCCAGATCGCCATTATAAAATGCGATGATGGTTTATTTCTACCAACTATACAAATGTTGACATGCACAATAATGTCATAACAACATAACATATGCGCGAATTAATTACATAAGTTATTAAGCGAATATGGTCTTTTATGCATTAAACATCAACCGTTATTAAACAACAACAAAGGCGGAAAACATCCTAAATATTAACAATATTATCATTTATAATCCATATGTATTTGTTGGGATCTACCAGATACTTCCACAACATGTAACAATTGAGTATAACGAGTCATTCATATGCACAATATTTAGTAATGTTGTGCATAAACATAACATAATTGTATTCATAAAGGTAACGATCATTAATACAACCGTTATTAACCAACGAAGAATAAAAATAAAGAGCCTGAATATTTAAAAAAGTCATCATATGTAATCCAACAAATGTACTTAAAAAAACACAAATTTATGTATACAAACTCAATCTTTGCAATCATCTCGAATTGGACAATTCCTAGAGTCATGGTAACCAAGCTCGTTACATCTCCTGCATTTTCTCTTTGCTTTCTGCATTTGTTCAATAGCTTGCTCTCTATTTGACTTCAATCTACGACCGCGTCTCCCACTACCTTTAGTTTTAGACACTTCTGGAGACAGAATTTCAATCTCCGTTGGTATTGACATACCGTAGAATTGCTCTATGGCTTTTTCTTTTCCCTAAGCGGGCGATGTTTGTTCCAACTTGGAATACTTTTCACTCATATCTTTCAAATCTGAAAATAGTCGATCCTTAAGCTCAACATTCCCTTCAACATAGCCAATGATTTTGCAAAATTCTTGAAGCAGTTGCTATTACTATGTGCTTCTTTCGAACATCTATATTACCACCAAAGTATGCATCATCTTCATCCACCGTCTCATAATATACTTATGAGGAATATTACGATTTTCAAATGACTTCATGACAAAGAACAAATGTTTGCATAATGCACCTTTTCTAGTGAACAACTTGCAAGAACATGATATGTCTTCATTACTAACTTTGTAATAAGCGGTGAAAATACCATCATCTGTCATCGACCTCAAAAATCATCGTCTCTACATCTCTAGACATGTCATTCATAACACACCTTCTATCACCGCTATAATCTTTCTTTGTACATCAAGAAAATCTTATTTGTATATATCAAAGTGCGTGATGCTCAAATGGTAGATCAGTTTTCATATCGGGAAAATGAGTATGGTGCGCAAAGTCATCGATTATAAGCACTACGTTGTGCTCCATTGAATTGTTGAAGTGTAGATATAAATCTACAAGGTTAGAATCGAGTTCAAGTAAAGACCAAAGAAACTGTTTTGGCTCTCCACGATGAGGATGTAGTTACGAGCAGACCGCTCGTCTTTATGTCACGGAAATAATTTGGAATCCAGAATGAACGAGAGTTGAACATGTCACCGAACCACTTATGACCAATAAGTTCATATTTCTCCATTACTTGTTGCCACTTGCTGTAAAAAACGGAAGGTTTATCAATATCTGTCCAAACTACCTCATCAAAATCTTGTTTGAAATCAGTGCTATCCCTCAACAAAGGAGGTAACTTCTCTGCCACCTTCATCATAATATGCCACATGCAATATCTATGGGAAGTATTGGGCCATACATTCGCAATGGCAATCTTCAGAGCTGGATCTTGATCTGTTATGATGACATCTGGAGGTGATCCCATGCATTCAATAAATTTGGACATAACCCAAGAGTATGATTGAACATCCTCGTTCGAAATTATGGCCGCAGCAAGTGTCACACATCTACCATAATTGTCTCTCCCGGTAAATGGTGTGAAAATTTTTCTATACCTAAGAAGAAACATAAAACATACATAAGAATATAATTGTTAAGACGGTAATGCTTAAAAAACTGAGGGAAAAATGTAGGTCATGCACATAATATTAAATAAATATATATAATGCACTGTTTCCCATCAATGAATAATGTGCGCATAATTAGTCTTAAAACGATGAATAATAGACAGAAAATAATGCATATATAACACCAAACCTATTCATTTGGTACGTAGCATCGAACGACACGACGTCACCATATATCTTATAATTCTGTATGGAAGTGGAGTCAGCCCAAAATAACCGTGTTAGTCTCTTTGCATCGTCGACGTCATAGATAAACATGAAACCATTGCAATTCTCTCGTTTCCATTTAAGTTATCCAACAACATTTGAGCATCGATACCAGCAACATACATCCTCATATCACGTTTGTAATTCTTGAAGTCAACGAGGGTACATCCAACATCCTGATAGCTCCCTACAATTTCCTTGAATATGCGAAAACTTTTACTTGGTCCAATGTTTGCTTTTACACCCTTTTCAATAAACATTTGGTGCATGAAGTCAACCTTGCGATTACTCTTCAATAGATGACGATAAGCATCTGGTACCATTTGATGTGTGTGACCCTCTATAAACTTGTGAATTTTATATCCAATGCCGGCTTCAAAACGAAAAACAATACTAGCCATACATCCAACTCGCTAGATAATATGATTCGTTTACGTCGGCGGATTACCATCAATAGGATCTTTACTGCTTTAGTTTCGAACCTTCACGAGTACATAGAATGACCTAAAGAGAATTACTTTATTGTCACTAGATAGTTTTATAGAGCTTTTACGAGTCTCAAATCCACATGCAGCCGTATAAAGATCATAGAATTATTCTCCCTCATCCAAACTACTGAATGCCCTGTTTAATTTAGGCTTTAGTAGCTCATCACAAAATGGTAAAACTAAATCCTAGCTCATAAAATATACATTAATATGTCAATCCCTGCATACTTTAAAATATCAGTATTCACATAATATGGTAATTTATGCATATGTTATCAATGTTTGATTCATAATTCATAAGATACATTCATTTATGCATATATACGGACACTATTATTCACATGATATATTCATTTATTCATATTTCGTTTAATAATCTGTTCATAATTTAAGACTTTACATTATGTGAAATAAAATGGATTGATATATTGAATCAAGATATGCGTAAAAAACACATTAAAGTTTACTTCTTCATAAATTGCATGGAATTTTTATTCGATTGTTTATTTTTCTGGAAAATTGATAAATAACAATATATAGATAATACAAGAAAATTTAACTAATGTATAAACGCTGATGCAATACTTTGTTGAATATTGTATGTTGATGTAATTATTTAACTGAAAATAATACATAAACATACAAAAACGTTGATTAAATAATATATGCAACTTGATAAATATCACTATAAACACCGCAGCACTGGTGATGCCATTGGATTCAAAATGCAGAAAGAAAAGCATTTAATATTATCAAATATGGCTAATAATAATAGTGTTTATTGTGTGGAATAAGCTGTATTCTAATTTGGTACTAAATAAATATGCATAACTGATCCCATGAAATCAGGGCAGATATACGTTTGAATTAATTGTAATATTACAACATTGCCCTTTTTATATATATGTATATAAAAAACGTTTATGTATGATGAATAAATGAGAGACGCATGATCCACTAAAATCAATGGATGACATTAGTTCTCATTTCTCAATTTTAGGATGGTTCTCATTTGATCCATATCCTATATATATATATATATATATATATATGTGTGTGTGTGTGTGTGTGTGTGTGTGTGTGTGTGTGTGCGCTCGTATTTTGTTACGGGGTCGCATTGCCTTTTTCGATTTTTCTTTCTTCATCACTTGAGTTGTAGAAGTGAGTTTTGTTCGAGTTCGGGAAGAGCGTTCCTCGATGAGAACTTTCGGACCACAAAATTATTTTCAATGGTATAGTTAATAGGGATTTAAGCAAAATTCTAGCGATCAGATATTGTATAAGAGTTTAAAATGGCTATTGAGACCCTAGGATCCTATTATTTTCATCCTTGATTGAATACGAGACCTTTAAGATCTTAGGGTCTTTTATACGTCAGTTGAGTCAAATTTTGTCCAAAGACTTGTTCGGGGACCTACAAATTAATTTATTGGTGAATGAGAAAGGGCTTGACGCAAATTGATGGGTTTAGGGGAGTTTGAGAAGTGGGAAGCTGGTGAGATTGGGAGGGTGGTGGTGTGGAGATTGAAATAGAGCTAAATTGATGTGTAACGGAGCCATGAATTACTTCATATATTCTTTTATCTTCATAAATAAATAATATCCACACTTCAAATGATAAATAAGAATATTTAGTGCCTTATTTATCTGTTCCTCACATTCTTATAAATCTATACTAATATAAAAAGGGCCACATTTACAAAATATAAGTTATCATTAATCCTTGTTATATTTAGTTTTAAAAATAATTGTGTAAAATATATATTATATGTTATGTTGAAAAATAAATAAATTAAAAATATTGAATTTCTTACATTTACAAAAAACATTTACATGAATTTTGGTATTTTCTCCATATATTGCTCTATTGCGTAATAGGTAAGGTTTTAAAAAGAAATATGTGGATAATTTTATTTCGTGTAAAATTATAAAATACCCCAGCCAAATAGTTTAATAAACATGTACTTTTATCCCGGAAAGCCTACCAAAGGAAAAAAGCACTATATACATAAATATATTATATCATCAAATTTCATTAATCTTCAAGGTTTCAAGATAGATTTCATGTGGATTCGATCTGTACTATCTTAATAAAGATTACGTATTTATTAGATCCAATGTAAACTTTTCTTACATTTAGATAAAAAGTTAATGGTGATCTATACCCATTATGAATTTGTAAAGATAAAAAAAAGTTTAATCTTATAAAAACATCCATTTATACAGTAAAGAAAAATTTGTCCTTAATTAAAATTAATTAAAAATTAATAAAAAAACTAAATCCTAATCAACCCACCTACACGGCTACACCCCAGTGCCACCCACCAGCCTTGCTCTTCTGTAACTTCGATAGGGGAATTTCCATAGATCATGTAGGTGTACTACATCTCATCTCATATGATAATATTTTATTAATATAATTATATTAATAAAATATTATAATGTGAGAGGGAATATAATATACCTACATATTCTATAGAAATTCTCATTCGATAGTCACAGCGATCATCTCATGGGTGTGCACAACGACACGACCCAAAATTAAAGATGTTAACGGGTTTCAAACTTTTGACTTTCGAGAT
Organism: Salvia rosmarinus; assembly: GCA_036937905.1. Classification (NCBI taxonomy): domain Eukaryota; kingdom Viridiplantae; phylum Streptophyta; class Magnoliopsida; order Lamiales; family Lamiaceae; genus Salvia; species Salvia rosmarinus. The sequence continues at coordinate 28,567 of JAODLM010000475.1, forward strand.
CGAATTTCAAGCATCGTGAGATATAGGATAAAAATGCAGCCTGAAGAGTTACCGCTATGCGAGGTATGGGTTATTGAACTAAGGCCTAAGGGGATGATTATTTTCTTATAATTGATAGAATATGTTATTGAATATTTTTATTCTCGAGATTAAGATTTCTTCAATCTTATTTTTTAACGAGATATGAATCAAGTTAAATTAACTCAAATTAAATGATAAAAATTAGCAAGGGTCTTAAAATATCACGAGGTTCCAATCTATCAAAATAAACAATTGATTAACCTATATTATTTTATATGTCTAGATTAATCCTCAAAAGTAAATGCTTAATTAAAAATATATTATCATGGATGAGGCCACATTCACGAGCCCTAGAAGAGTTATCCTATTAGCTTTTGCTCGAGATATATCCTAACCCCTCGCCACATTATACCAAGATTTTGAATCAAAGACAAATTTTAATAAACAACATTGATAAATCAGATACGTTGGTATGAAAGATTTAGAGAAAGCGAGAAGAACACGGAGTTTTAACGTGGTTCGATCAAGAGAAAGATCTCGCCCACGGAGGTGATGGTCCTCAAGATGTTCACTATAATTGTATTACAATGAGTATCTTAAAGAGCTCTAGTATTGATAATTTGCTAACCATTTTACCTTCAATCTAACTCCTATTTATACATAAGCGTAAACCTTGTAACGAATCCCTTGATTGGCGGGCTCACGATCCTCCTATAACCGACCATGATCTTCACCATAATTGCCCATGATTTCCACCGTTACCCCATTATCTTCGCCTCGACTCCGCTTTAATTGGGGTTTGGAGGTCGTGATTGAGCGTAACCGTAGTAGGCAACATTAGGTCGAGCCCAGCTCGTTTGGGCACTCGCTAGTGGGCCCGAGAGGTTGGGCCATATCCTATCATAGCCACAGAAAAGTCGAGAATAGCCTTGCCGAGGTGAAGGAGAATGTGCTTTGCCGAGGTGGGATGTTGCTTGGGTCAAGTTGTTCGTTGAAGGTTCTCGATCTCTTCTTTGCAAAGGAAGCGAACGAGGTTTGTGCAGGCGGCTTCGCTCTTATGGAGGACGTCGAGGTCCGAATCAAGGGAGAATCTCTTGTAAGGCGTTGTTCGTTGATGGTGGAACCGAGGTCCGATTTGGGTAGCCGGTTCTTGAAGGAAGGCGAGTGCGACTGTATGGCTCCGTGCGCTTTTGGAGGGCGTCGAGGTCCGACACAGACGACTTCTGCGGCCCGAGGAGGACATGGGCGTGGTCCATGTCCGAGCTCAATGTAATCATTACGTGATCGGGCGGCGGTGCGCCTTACCATAGAGTACGCTATACGCGCCAGCGGTGGTTGGGTGCTTGAGCGGCGTGCTGCGCACGATCACACATCCAATCGTAGATGCACGCGTGTGATAAACGAAACGGCAGATTTTAGGCGCCATTTGTCCTATAAATAGATCCAAATGAGGCAACTGCTCATTTTCTTCTTGACGCTTTATTCGGAGAGCATACTTGTAGAAATTCCCAATTCTTCTTTCAAATTTTTTGAAGAAGTCGGATATCTCGCTCCGTAAAAAGTAAGTATGTACTCTTCATCTTCTCATTCCTCTTCTCGCCGATAATTACGGTTGGTTTCGGGTTACAGTCGCCTAGATTCCGATGTGAGGGATTACATATGCCACAACCGCCAGGTAAATCTATAGGACTTAGTTCTAGGGTTTCGCGGTGTTATCGGTATGGGATGGCATCGAGATTGGTGTGGCGAGGTCAACTTTAACGACGGAGGAGCTTTTGGAGATTGCCGAAATACCACATTCCGGAGGGCGATGGTGGTGCTCACGAAACCCAATGATAGGCGATAGCCCTCCGGAGGGTTTATTACCATTTTGTAGATAGTTTAATAGTCGGGCTTAGGTTTCCTTTGCCTCTATTTTCCTTAGCCTTCAAGAGTATTTTCGGATCCCATATGCCAACCGACCTCGAATTCTATTAGGTCGGTGGTTGGGCTAGGGTTGGCTGTTATGGCATAGGCGAGGAGTTTTCTTTTGAAGTCTTGATGCTTTTAGCATCAAGTCTATAGGGGGGGTGTATTATCTGTCACCTCGCCTGAAGTTTAAGATAGCGTCCCCCTCGAAGGTATCCCACTGGCAAAATAGATATTTCTTTCTGCGGGCTGAGGGGTATCCGAGGTATGAGTGGGGCCTCGGTGCGATGAAGGACGTGAAAATCAATCCCCTGGGCCCCATGGAGAAGATGTTGAACGATATGGGTGAGATCCTATCGATTAATTATACCGAGGATGACTTGAACAATGCTGGGCTGAGTGTTTATAGGTCAGAAGCTCCAGTATCAGGGTCTGATTTGGGTGAGGGCAACCTTCTTATCTTTATCCTTCCCCCGTCTGATTTCGTTGTGCTAACGAAATTCTTATTCTGTATGCAGTGAAGATTGACCCTAGCAGAGAAGTCAATAGCGGGCTCGACGCCTACCGCACCACCCGAGCGAAAGGAGCCGGCAAGGAAGAAGGGCGGGCGAGTCCACCCAAAGTCCGTGGGTGGTGGTGGGCATACGGACTTCTTCGACTGCCTCGAGGCGACCTCGAGCCCGACCAGCGGAGATCGAGGTTCATGGCGATCCACCGCGTGAGGTGCCGACTTCCAAAGACTCCTTTATCCTTCCCAAAGGTATAAGTCGCTACTCTTTCCTTTGTAATTTTGTCGTTCTGCGTTGCTAATTTTTTATATTCGTGATGCGGCCTCGGTGACAGGTGAGATGCACCGCATGGCCGGTTTGTTCTTGAGCGCCTCACACTGAGGCCATGGAGAAAAGCGGCGTTGCTCAAGCTCGAGGGCATGCTTGAATCGCGTTGAGCGCTGCCGGGCGGACGCCGAACTTGCAAAGGCCAACGCCGGTTGCAAGGCGGCCGAGAGCCCTAAAAGAAGGGCCAGGACCGGCTCACGGGTGGCTCGTGGCGAAGTGGAAAGCGCCAGGGAGGGCTGCGGAGAAGAAGCTCGTCAAGACAGACAAGTGCCTTTGGCGAGCAAGGACCTATCTTGAGGGCCTTCGCCACGGAGCTTATTGAGTCGGAGAGCTTTTCTCTTTCATCTCCGACTGGCGGTGTAATGAGGCCGCGGTGATATCGCCCACCGAGAAGGCGGCGTAGAGACTGATTTTGACAAGGCCCAAAGACGGGTGGGTTGAGGTCGCACTCGGGAGGTATACATGAATTATGCCGCATAACGCCGAGGCGACCTCTTTCCCGTGGTGAATACTTGGCATCTTACGCCTCGCTCACGGCGGAGGTCAGTAACTCGATCAAGGAAGATGAAGGCGTGGAGCTTGAGCATTCCTTCTTGAGGTGAGCCGAACCGAGGAGGCGGACCGAACTCCTGGACGTCCTTCCGAGATCGGCGACCACTTGGAGCAAAAGGTGGCGGCGCGGCGGAGGTCGGTGAGTCCTAAGCAATGAGCACGAGGTCGGGGACCTAATGTAATAGGCGATTTGCGGTCGATAGGACCGTGTTGTATAAACTTCTATTTTGAATAATAGACACATCTTCTTAAAATGCCTTTTGTCTTGTTTATTTCTAGCATTCCACATCTCAATACTTCGCCTCGATCATGAGTTACTAACAAAGGCGAAAAAGTCCGAGGTGCTCTAGCCGAGAAGGATGATGAGGTGACGTATTGGAGAGTCGGTCTGCGGAATGACTCGAGTTCGCCAAGATGGATGTCATTCGGCATCGTCATCCGAATGAAACAAGTTGCATGAGGTCGATCATGCGAAGTGGTCCGCCTCCCGATCGAGAATGAGGCGTTAAGTTAAGGATTACACAACTCAAGTCCGTGGGTGATTTATCTGTGATGTGATCGAGGACGGTCGATGCGATGCGAGGAGCAGCTCGGTGAGCAGAGGATCCGCTCGGATCTCGGAAGAGCATGCGTAGTATGAGAAGGTAATCCGCGGATGGTGGAACTACCATATCTCAAGCCGACGATCGAGTTGAGCTTGTTGGCGGAGGGCATGGTCTTTGAGGATGAGGAGGGCCAAATAACAAGAAGTTTAGAGATCGCCGACTCTATCACGAAATACATGCGGATGTACGAGATCGTTCAAGCAAGCGACGCATGCCCGATCTGCAATGAGTCTACAAGGGCGCATTGTTCCAATAGTTGAAGAGCACAAGAGGAGGGCGGTTCTGATCACGCCAAGTTTTCCGTCTAATGGGTCCACCTTGAAAGGGCGCTTAGAGGACAACTTTCGGCGGTCGGGCGGCGGTGCGGTAGCGGTCGGCGTGGAAGGGTGACGCTTCGGGGCGAGGGCGTGGTCCCGGCCCGACGTCGAGCTCACGGGGTCGGTGTGGCCTCGGCACAGATCGCATCCCGGGCGTAACCCGCCTTTGTCGTCGCCGCACCGAGCAGCCGAGGTGGTGCCGTCCTCATTGATTGGGTGGAGGCACCAGTTCATTCCGGTATTCATCGCCGACAGGGATTTTGTTCGAACTACCTCGCCGGTGAGTCCGTGGCATGGAGCCCTAAGCCCGAATGAGTTTGTATATACCGTAGAACTTTGTATGTAGATATAAATGTATTTAGAATCGTTTGAAGTGTAATGTTTTTCTCTTGAGAGGTATAAACATAGCTTAGGACTTTGTTTTGGTCGTAAATGTATTTATCTCAGTATCTGAAGTGTATATTTTCCCAAATAAAGGGGCATAATTTGATGAGATCCGATCCGGATGTCCTTTACATGTAGATTTTTCAACTTAACGCAATCAGATGCGCATGTAGACTTTCACATTAATGAGTAGTCTGTATGCGTTGCACTGAGACGTTCAATTCAATGAGTAATCTACGAGTGCGGCGCGCGCTTAGTGAGTACCCTACTTAGTGGGTTTTTTTCATCTTCGTGAGGCGTCCCTCGTGAAGGTTAAATCTGGTATATCGAATAGATGTTCAGATATGAATGAAATGAGGCTAAATGAAATACTCATTAGAAAAATAAATATTTTATTCAACAAGTATATAACATCGCACTTGACAAAGCAAGTAAGGAGACTAACATGAGGCGGATCTCGAGATCGAAACTATGTAAAGTACCTCCTTAAATGAGAAATATGCCGTTCGGGGATAGCGCACGGATAAATGAGATAGCTTGTAGCCCCTTGCCGAGGTCCTCGTGAGCAGCGGTATGGGCCTTCCCATGTCGGATCAATTTGTTAAGGCGTTCGGCTCTCTTGGCTTCATTATTTCGTGAGACTAAGTCGCCTACTTGCGATCTGGAGGCTTTGACCCTTTGTTGTAATACCGCATGACCGGCCTTTGTACTTCGCCGTTTATGAAGGCGAGTTCGCGTTCTCTTCGAGCATCAAGGTTGGCCCGCAGTCGCCTTCGTTCCCATCCGGGTCAAAGTGAAGAGTGCGTGGGCTTGGTGCGCCGATTTCACCGGTATGACCTCGGTTCCATAGACCAAGCTGAAAGCGTGCTCCGTCGAAGTCCGAGGTGTGGCTCAGAGGACCGAGGAGGACTTGGGGAGGTTTTCAGCCCAATCACCTTTAGCTCGATCTAGCCTCTTCTTTAATCCTTGTATAATCGTGCGGTTCGTCACCTCGGTCTGACCATTCGCTTGCGGGTGTGCGACCGAGGTGAAGCGTTGATCGATCTGGAGCTCTTCGCACCACTCCTTGAAATTTTTATCGACGAACTGGGTGCCGTTATTGTTTGGTATGATTTTGTGATGATTCTTGGTTTTGTTTTACATGTCAATTTCAGTAGTTTGTCCTATTTATGCCTTTGGTTCGAGTAATATTTATCGATTCGGACTTACTTCATTCGTCTCGATGTTTTGTAGGAAAATGGCATGAAATAGGATGAATTGGATCTGCCAAGGATCATATATTATTGAAGAGCATTTCGACAGGAGTTCGTAGGTGCAAACGGTTCGTAAATCGGAGTTCGAGCGAGGAAGAGCGGAACGAACATCAAGTCGCAAGACGCGTCACCCGTCGCGCGGCCCAGCGACGCGCACGCCAGCGCGCCCGCACCTCGCCCGACTCGCCACCAGCGCGTTCAATTTAACTCGGCGCTGGAACAAAACGCGCTCACTCTCCAGCGCCTAGCCCGCGCTCGCCTCGCCCTCGCCTCGCACCCGGCGCTCCGTCCCGGCCAGTGGCGCTTTCTCCATGCGTCCGTGGCGTTGGTACCAGCCTTATCAGCGCCCATTGGTACCCAGCGCCCATCTCACCCGGCCCACTCCAGCTCGCCATCGAAGCCCGCCTGACGCCTCGCTCCCGCCTCGCTCGCCCTCGCCCATACTGCTCACCCGGCGCCCGCTGGATGCTGCTGTTGCTTCGCCTTGCGCCCGTCCGGCCGAGCACCCAACGCTGCGTTCCACTCCGCCGCCCAACAAGCTCACTCCGCCAGCGCTCATGCCGCTCGCCATCTCTCGCCCGGCCACGCACCTTCCGGCCAAATGGCCTGGCTTTGCCAGCGCCATTTCTCCTCCAACGGCATTATCACTTGTGTACCGCCATCTTGGCCAGCTCTCCTTCTCCAACCGGCGCTCGATATGAGCGCGCGTTCTCTAATTTTTACTCGCGCGTTCACTCTGAACCAGCGCTCATTTCCAAGGCAGAATGTTTTCCTCAGCCGGCGTTCACCCACAGCTGGCGTTCATATTCAAGTCAGAATGTATTACGAGCGTCGCTCCTTGAACGCCTACTCACTCCTATTTAATATATATATGCGCTTAGGTTTTTACAAAGGTCCGCACTTCAGTTCTTATTTTTAGTTTTCGTATGCCCATGGACCGACGTTCCTCGTGATTTCTTCCGAGTTCTTGAGACAACAATGAGATAGAAATTGATATTATTTCATGTTCTTAATTTCATTGTTCGAATTATTTAGTTTATCGTTTTATGCTGGTCAAATTATGCTTTGGATTTATCAGTTTTCTCCGAATAATTTTGTTAGTATTATTGTTTGATGATTTATATTGGATTCAATTCCATAGTGACAGTGGATTGTTTTCATGTTGCTTTAATTTATATAAGCTTCGATTTACTCATGTTCTTTGTGATGGATTGATGATTATGATTTATACGCAATTAGATTTAGATTAGGGCTTGACAAACCCTATGAATAATAGAATTGCTATTGCTTTTATTTATCGCTTTTGATTTATTGCTTTCATAGTTCAACTAGGGATTGACAACCCCTGGTTTAGATTTATCGCTTTATTAGTATAGCTCGGGATTGACAACCCTAGCTTAGGATCTTGTTTAATTCTCCGTATTTGATTCCTCGTATGTTTCAACCCGTTGATGTTAGAATGTTTAGGATTAAATTCCTTTACGTAGCGACACGAACAATAAGCCTCATTAAGTTTTCCTTGAGAGACGACTGTGTTAACTTACCACGCCACGATTACCTCGCAATGCGATTACGAGTGAATTTGAGTGTGTTTTAGCTCGATCGATTATCCGAGACGAGAATGTGCGGTATGCGAGCGGCGGACTATATTCTTCCACTACCGCGTCCGAATCCTTTTGCTCGTGAGGTTGAAAGTGGCTCGGCGACCCATTTGTGAAGTAGTCTATGGCTACGACTAAATATCGAGTCGACCGGTGCTCGATCGAACGGACCAGCGATGTCGATCCCCATTGCATGAAAGGCCATGGGCTCTGCGGCTACTCGGATCGGTGCGGGGTAGCTTTTTGGCCGTGGAGTGGGCGGCGCCGGACACCTTTGACGAGCTCGGCCGAATCTTGAATAAGGGTGGGCGATAATATCCCGACCTCAGCGTCTTCTTTGAAAGAGCTCGTGACCTGATGTGGCTTCCGCAAGATCCTCTGTGAATCTCATTAAGCACGTGGTCGGGCCTTACGGCCCGAGCACCTCGGAGGGTTGAAGGTAAGACTTCCGGTAGAGAGCCCTCATATGAGATACTTACGGGATTTCACCATCATCGTTTTGGCCTCAAGCCGATCCTTGGTAGTGTGCCAACTTCCGTGTATGCTTTATGTCGTCCATTTGGCTCGACCATCTGCGATAACGCCGGCGTGGGGCGCCTCAATGCTTCGGAATGAACTTCTCCACCGGTGGGTTTGACGATAGCGAAACCAATTTACTAAGGATGTCACTCGCTGTTTTCCCTCGTGGGATTTGATGAATCTTGAATTACACGAATGAGGTCGATCTCTTTTGCCTTCTCAAGGTATTGCTTCATTCGATCCTCCTTGGCCTCGTATGTGCCTAAGACACAGTTTACTACGACACAGGAATCTCCAAATATCCGGATTTGGTTCACTTTCAATTCCTTTGCAAGGCGGAGTCCACGAGATCGATGCTTCATACTCCACTTCGTTATTGGTGGTGGGAAGGTAAACCGGGCGGCGTCGTCACTCTCGCTTATCCGGGCGAGGAGGAGGATGCCCGCCCGCTGCCGTCTTGCATGAAGCTCCGTCCACATACATCTCGCCAACAACCAGCGGGTGATGCAAGGGCAGTTCCTCCGCCGTGGGCGGGGTGACCTCTTGGTGAGAGACCTCGGTGAATTTGACCTCCACCAGAAATGTGCAGGGCTTGCCCTTTTATGGCGATGCAGGGGTATGAGATGTCGTGCTCGCCGAGCTCGATGCCAGCTTAGCTATCGTCCGGATGACTCCGGTTTGATAAGACTTGTCTTAAAGGTAAGTCCGTTAGTACAGGACGGAGTGAGCTGAAAGTAAGGCGGGCGTCGCTTGGCGTTCACGGGGCGAGCTACCTTCTCGAGGTTGGTGTACCTCGTCTCCTGGTCCTTTGAGCCCTACCGATGAAGTAGATGGGAGTTGCCGTCCATTTCATCTCGCACGATATCGCTTGATTGTCTCGTCCGAGGCGGCCAGATACAACGATAGAGTTTCACCTTGCTTTGGGGCGGATAGAGTCGGCAGGTCGGCGAGATATTCCTTCAGCTGCGCGAAGGCGACCTGGTGTTCTTCCTGCCAGGTGAAATCTGGAGCTCTCCTCAGGATCTTGAAGAAGGGAAGTTGCTTCTCGGCAGCTCGAGATAGGAATACATTGAGGCGGCTAGGCATCCGGTGAGTTGTGTATTTCACGGATGGTTCTTGGGACCTGCATGTCGAGCCTTGTTTCACCTTGGTAGGATTGGCTTTGCCTTCTTGAGAAACCCAAGATCCTCGAAATTTACCCGCTTCACCACGAATGTGCACTTACGAGGGATTAAGCTTGAGGTTAGCCGACCGAGGAGTGAAGAATAGTTTCGAGGTCGTCGGCCAGTCCTCGACTTTTTGCTGACTACTATATCGTCGGCGTAGACTTCAACAATTTCCCTATGTGATCTTTGAAGATTGCGTCCACCATCCTTTAGTAAGTAGCTCCAGCGTTTTCGAACGAAGGCATCTTCCAGTGGCAAAGACACGAAGTCGATGATGAGCGTTGTTTTGGGCGTCTTCCGGCTCGTCGGGACTTGGTGGTATCCTTGTATAAATCCGAGGCGAAGATCTCATGCCCCCACCGCCTCCACCTTCTTGTCAATGTCGGGAGGGTAATGATCCTTGGGCGGTGTTTGTTGAGGTCGGTATAGTCGACACACGCGCCATCCCCTCCCAGGTTTCGAACTACAGCGGGATTAGCCATCCGTGTTGGGTATTTAACCTCGTCTGAGATTTTAGCCTCACAGGTTGGGTTACCTCGTCTCTTGTGACACGGGCTGCGCTCATGGCAAAACTTCTTTTCTTCGCCGAACCGGTTTAGTAGCGGATCGATGTTAAGACGATGGGTTATGAGCTCGGCGAGACTCGGTCATGTCGATGGAGACCATGCAATACATCTCTATATTCCTTAGAAGTCGCATGACTGTTGGCGAATATTGGTGAACCTTGGGTGCCAACCTTGACAACTTTGGAAGGTCGTCGTCAGATAGTGAAGATTCTCGGTCGGTCATCCAGGGTGGCAACCGGAGGGTTCTCAGAATTGCTAGGCACGAGGTGAGGCCGCATCTTAGGTTGAGACTCGTATGCATTCTTTAGCCGCCGTTTGGTCACCACGAATGCTTAACACTCCCACCGGGTGGGTATCTTAATGGTGAGTGGTACACGGAGCAGACGGCCCTGATTGCATACTGACCAATCTCTTCCCGTGATAATGTTGTATGGAGAGGAGCTCGGACCAGGAAAAATTGAATGGCCTTAACCAGGCACAGGAGCACGTCTATGATAAGGAAGGGTAATGACACCTTCGGTTGAACCACCTCGAGTAAAGCTCCGCAACGGGAAGGTGCGGGGGTGTACTGAATTCCTCCAACATCAAGTTTATCCAGAAGCTACGGAATATGATGCTAACAGAGGCTCCGATGTCAATGTAGACCCGATGTACATTCTTGTTGCCTACCACGGCTTGTATAGTAATGGCGTCTGGTGAGGCATGATCTTGGAGTCTTGGGTGGTCTTTGGAGAACACGATGTTCTCTCCATCCCGAGTCGCTTGTTTTCGGCTCCTCGGGTCGGCCTCGAGCCTCATTTCTAAGTGATTTATCTCGTCGTACCAGCTGGCGATCGGTTATAGCATAGACACGCTCCATTGCATTGGGACCTTCGTCCTCATCATCTTGGTCAAGTCGCCGTTGAGGTCGGTCCGCAGCTGTTACCACCTCCATTTTTCCCTCTGCGCTTTTTATTACCCGGCCCAGTCGGCCGATGTCTTCTTCGGCTTTTCCTTGACGAGCTCATCAATCTGTGAGCTCAAGGACTTACAATCTTCAGTATCGTGACCGTACCCACGGTGGTAGTCACAATACTTTCCTGATTGACTTTTTTGGATCCTCCTTTCATAGGAGGAGGTTTGGAAAAAGCTCGATGTGAAGCTCAAATATTTCATACAGATTTGAATAGAGGCGCTCGCTATTACGAGGTTTGGCGAGGTCCCGGCCTTGATTCTCTTGGGCCCTTTTGATTCTTCGAGCGTCTTGACGTTGACCTCGCCCCGATCCTCCTTCCTTCTTTCGGTCCATTTTCATCCCGGATCTCTCTTCTTCCCGTCCGACTCGTCCCCTTTGACAAAGTTGTCAACCAAGGTCCAAAGACGACTAGTTGTCTTGGTGTTCACGGTGATCTCTTTATTGAGCATCGAGTGGATCCCGTTCTTGAATCGTTGATGATGTAGAGATCGTTACTCTCATCTATTTTAAGGATTCCATGATGAATCTTGAGGCGAAATTCGACATCGTCTCGTCCCGCCTCGACGGATTGTGGCGATCGGATGAAGGTTGTTGGCGGCATCTTTTGGTAAAACGCCATTTGAGCGATCCATGAGGTCTTTGAAGCAATGGATCTTTGTTACGGCGAGCGAGTGAACCAACGTCGGCGTTGGAGATCGGCACCTCGGGAAGACCTTACACATATAAATCTTCCATCCCTGGTTTGCCATGTTGGTGGTATAGGCAAATAGGAAGTCGGAAGGATCTCCAGGCCATCGTATGCAGCGATATTGGGAGCCGTGTATCGTGGCGGGTGTATCCGAATCTCCCTCGAAAAGGAGATAATTCGTCTGTGTCGGTCGAATCCGGGGCTCGTTACCATCCCTCTCGGGAGGAGTGGAGATCGATAGCGACGTCTGTCGTCTCTTCGAGGGAGTTCGACTTCGTCTTTCCTCCCTTCTCCCGCCCATTCACATGGGTATCACGTCGGTGGAGAACGGCTCGCGGAGGTGCGAGGCGAATGAACCCGGGTATTGGGCGGTCATTGTGCGCGGTGAATGTTGATTATTTGAAGGGTGAGCGACCTCGATTACTGTAATCACCACTTCGGCACTCTTGAGGCCAGCTCCGTTTGTCCTCTGGTTGAGGAAACTCGGAATTGATTGAAGTTGGCATTGGGGAATTCGGACCTTTGCCGATCGAGGACCTCGTGGGGCGGTGAACCTCACATTCACCGACTTGAGGTCGGCATCTTCCTCCTCATGGGCGACCATCCCGAGGTGTATGGAAGCATTCTCCATGTAGCCCTCGTGTATACCCACCGGTAGCGTCCGCGATCCTCTTTCCCGGCGTTGTGTGACTACGATCGTCCTCTGCGGTTGTTACCGACATCGCGGCGTTATTTGCGTTTGCACGTGTCCTTGCCATGAAATTGTAGAAAACACGGTTTTTGTTCGAAAAAGAAAAGAGTGTTCCCACGAGACGGCGCCAATGATAAATCGTATACGTTGGTATGAAAGATTTAGAAAGCGATAAAGAACACGGGAGTTTTAACGTGGTTCGATCGAGAAAGATCTCGTCCACGGAGGTGATGGTCCTCAAGATGTTCACTATAATTGTATTGATGAGTATCTCAAAGAGCTCTAGTATTCAAGAATTTGCTAACCCTTTTACCTTCAATCTAACTCCTATTTATACATAAACGTAAACCTTGTAACGAATCCGCTTGATTGGCGGGCTCACGATCCTCCTATAACCGACCATGATCTTCACCATAATTGCCCATGATTTCCACCGTTACCCCATTATCTTCGCCTCGACTCCGCTTTAATTAGGGTTTGGAGGTCGTGATTCGAAGCGTAACCGAGTAGGGCGACATTAGGTCGGGCCCGGCTCGTTTGGGCTGCTAGTTAATGCCCTTGAGAGGTTGGGCCATATCCTATCAAACATATTTATTCACTCTATCAATATTGATTTTCTTAGCCTTGAATCCAATCACGAATTATGAGAATATGCGATATTGTTAATTGAATCCGTTAACTAAAATATCGTCCTAATCAAATTTGATGCGAATAATTTCAAATAGCAATCCATTTTATTTCTTTCTAATCACCCCATCTCCTAATTGTATTTTCTAAGTTTGATGGTCTCAATTTCCAGGTAATGATATTTGGTGACAATTTCCGAATTAATTCCCAACTAATTAAATCAATTTGCTTCATAGTACCCAATTAACTAATAGAATTCGAAAACCATATTATGCTGCGATAGTTACCAAAAACAAACCAAATCAAATTAAATGAAACTGGCCTCGTTTAATTACGTATTGAACAATAGATCTCTTCAATCAAATGAGGAAAATTATACTACATGCCCACTATATATAATTGTAGTCCCTTATGTATAATAGACATCTTTATTATATCAGTTTTCACAAAATTTTACATAACAATATATATTAAATATGAAATCCTCAAGAATTGGATTTATTGTTGCGATGGTGATGATGCTGATTATTTTTGGCAATTATTCAGCTGAAGCTGAAGATTATGGCCCATGTTTCAAAAAATGCATGGCCAAATGTAATAATCTAATTATCCGTGAAAAATGTGAGCGGGATTGTCACATTCGCTGCACGGCGGCGCGGCCAGTTCACGGCGGTAGAAGGTTGAGCTAGAGATTGATATATTGAATGGATTTATTACTGCTTTGCAATAAATTATGTTAAATATAGAATAAAACTCTCTCTCTCTTTTTTTAATCAAAGGTGTTTATATAACATAGCCTGATAAGGTTGTACCAATAGTGAATGAAAACGGGTTTATATATATCATATGGTGTGATGTGTAATCAAAATTATTGAAAAATGGTACTCTCTCCGTCCACCTAACAGGCGATCTTAAACATACATAATATATATACGTACATAATGCCCTTCAATTTTTTTAACTCAATTCGTTATTTATGGTAATAAGATCATTATTAAATTACCCCTAATCTATTTTGGGACAATTATATTATGAGATTATATTCTATTTTTTTTCCTTTTTATTCAAATAATTTTGGAAACAAATTATTCCTAAAAATAGTTACTATATATTTACATATATCTATCAATTATATGTTTATATAAATTTTGTATTCATATATTTCTCATTTTACCTTTGCTTTCAAAGGTTTCTGTCCTATTAAGCTTGCCTAATGTGCCGTCATTATTGCTGGTTTCTGGTTTTGAAGCTAAGCTTCTAGCATTTAATACAAAGAGAAAAGCAGCTTCTCTGATAGAGATAGTATATGGTGTGTTTGTTGTTTGGAAATCATTTCTTTAATTATCATTATAGATAATTAAGTAAATTATAAATTCAATTAAAATGTAATTAATCTCTTAATTGTTAAAAATATATAAAATAACAAAAATATCTAATTATATACATACATATTATGTACATTTAGTATTTTCTTTTTTTTGTTAATGTTAGATTTTTTAACCTTTGGCAAATTCACACGCAACGTTCACTTGGAAATACGCATATATGGCGCTATACGAGTGGTCACATCAGATCCAAAATACCAGATTAATTTTTCGTTGTCAGAATTTGGATCTCGTTACATTATTGAAACATTTGTACTAATTTATTAAAAATTTAAAAATATGATATTATTGAAAAAGGACAAATATTATGACAAAACATAATATTTTCCTATTAAAATACTCAAATGCTATTTTTCTTTATAGTTTGTATTCTTAAATAAATCGGTCATTAACGAATATTGTTGTATTTGTGTGCAGCAGTAGGTTTGATTTGAATTCCGACCCATTTTCGTATCACATCCTTATTGAGGGTCCATTGATATAATAAGACTTAACTAATTGAATATTATCATGAATTATGAGAAGTAGCAAATATTGCTACAAAAAGAGAATCTCGTCACCTAAAAGATATCATCCAAATTAATCAAATTTCAGCGTAGATTTTGCGAAAATAAAAAGGTTATTGATGGATAAATACACCAACTTTTGGTCAATTTTGATTTTTATCATAAACCAAACGAGAATACATGATTTGTTTGATGAAGGTTGACACGATGAACCATAGAAATCAAGAAATCTAATTTATTTTGATTGAACAATAATTTTTTATGTCATCTCTCTACCACATCGTTTATATCATCGGTTGTTTTATCCATGAAATTTTTTTGATCAAATTTTATTTGACCGAAGTTTGAAATCATGGTAAAATCATTAAAGTGATTATATTTGATTATTTTATCACAATTTTTAAATTTAGTGATAAAAACCAAAATAGCCCAAAATTGATGTACTTATACGCAATATCCAAAAGTAAAAATAGTTTGGGACAATATTCTATCCCAACTCCCAACTGATGATATCAAATTTCATCATTCAATCTAATTGTTAAATATAGATTTGGGACAATCATCAAACGCCTCAAAACAATCAATCCAAATAAATCAAATTAAATAAAACCTCCCACATATTATAACATAAATCTTAATTAAATTGATCACCTAGATCAAGTGAGAAACTTTTAATTATTCTTCACTTTGCAAGCATTTTATATAAGCGTAAACATAATATCCGTTTTCTACAAATAAGTTTTAGAAGAATTCTTGAATTTAGAATTTAAGTTGATTCGCAACCGGTGGAAAAAAAAGGAACGAATGATTTTTAATTCCAACAATGAATTTATGAAAGTTCTAAAGCAAAGTCGGATTTACAACGATCTATCTGCATATATATGACTATGAGGATTTATTTAAATTCGTTTAGAAATATAAGCTTGATTTATTTCTCTACAAAATTTATCTTGCAATTCTAAAATGAGACTTTGTGATACATAGCTATAGTCATTTATAAGAATAATTTTGGTTAATGACCCTTTAACTTTAATTGAGTAATGGGCCAAAAGTTTTGAGGTATAAATCCAAACTTGTATATTTGTTTTGCAACCCAAATTGGAAATATTTAATGTGAGATATTTTGCTAATCAATTTTCTTTATTAAAATTAAGGAAACGTGGATTTCCTTCTCCCACGTCGCCTATTTCCTCTATAAAACTCACACGTAGCTATTACCATTTGTGCCCAAGTTCTTTAGAAATTCCCTCTTTATATTCTTTTGGTAGCGAACTCGATCATGATTTTCCTACAAACACATCGCCGATAAATATCACATAAGTTGCAAACAAAGAGTTCATCCCTAACTCAACTCCATTTCGGTCAAGAACCAAACAAGCAGTTTTAACAAAATAAATTCACAGACGAGAAAAGGGTAAGAACTTGAACTATACCCTCCAAACATTATGTTCTTCTTTATACATCAATTATCGAGTTGCAATCTGAAAACCGCAAATTATCTTCTTCTTTTCATCTATTCTTACAAAGAGAGAACCATCGTACATAAATTATTTTCCACACAATCCAAAGACAAATTAAGACACACACATACATTGACTTACATATTGTGTGTTCTACAATAGAAATCAATATAAGATATGAACAAGGACTTAGTAATCTTGCATATATGAACTTACAAATTCATCTAATAAGAATGAAATATGATTTTATGTTTTCCTCTTTCTGTTGTGTTTTTTTTTTCGTATGGGTAGTGTTGTTGTTTGAGTGAGACGAGCGAGGGAGATCGACGGGGATGGTGACAGCAATGAGGCGATGTCGGTCGTTCACCAAGAAGAGATGAGTGGGAGAGAAAGGATGGGTGGCGATCTTTGAGGCGGGCGTGATCTTCTTCTGCCGTGGCGGTGGTGGCTCATGGCCTTGTTGCGGAAATAGGAGAGGTGCAAGAGATGGGTAGAGCAAGATAAGAGATATAGTCGGGGAGAAGAGGTGGGTCGAGCGAGAGTGGGTGGAGGAAGAGATGAGGAAGGAAGAAGGAGGTGGGCTGGCGCAGGTCGCGGGAGGCGGCAAGAAGGAGGAGGGGGTCGAAGGGTTTGGGTTCAGAGGAGGGTTTGATTTTGGGAATTTCGGAGAGGGTGGCTGCGGGTCGCGAATTCGGCGTCGAGCGATGGCGATGTGAGATAGAAGAAGAAGAAGAAGAATGAGGGGGAGAGAGAGACAATTCGAGAGAGAGACGAAGGGAGAGAGAGAAATAGTGAGGGTGAGGATGTTGGAGAGAGAGGAGAACCGAGATAGGGAGAAAGAGAAAGTAGTGTTGTGTTGAGTTCTTTTTATTTGTCTTTTCCTTTATTTTCTCCTTTTGGGGTTCATAATTGGGCCTTTATTTATTGATATGTTCTTTGATTAATTAAGTATTGGGCTTGATCAAAGAGATAAATTTTCTTCAAGCTTTATTAAGAATTCTTTTAAATTGAGCCTTAAGTTATGTTCTATTAAATTGAATTATAATTTCTAAACTTTTGAGAATAGCATAATTAATTTTGCTAATATATATATATATCCTAATAGATGTCATGTTTTAATGTGATTAATTGAATTATGAGAAGTCCATAAGTGGTATGATACTTGTTGAATTTACTATTTCAGAATATTAATTGTTCGATGTGTAAATTCTTAATGAATTACATAATAAATATTATTATATGCATATATTAAGTATTTATGTTGCTTGATTATATGTGCATCATGAAACAGTTTATTTGAAATAAACTAAAGTTGTAAATACTTTTGTAATAAAAGTATTTTTGGTAATTTGATTTTTCAAAAATCAAATTGAGCTTTCAAAGTCAAAGTCGAGTAAGGATATTGTTGGTGCCCTTAGCCGAGAAATTAAATTTCATGATTTAATTTGAAATTCTGAAAACCCGGGTGTAGCGAATCTAGTTAGGAACGTGATGACAATTATGATAAATGTTAAGGTTGGTTTTTAGGACTATGATTTAAGTTGAGGATTTATCTTGTAGGCCCTACAGAAGAGGATATAAGGGATTCGACCAACCCTTTTCAGAGTGCTTGGATTTTGCTGCAATAAATGTGGGTTTTTATTTTCCAAAGTATGTTATGAGTTATTGAATTCTAAATGTTTATGCAAAATGCAAATGAATATCCATGTTTTAAATGTTTTAACTCTCTATTGTGTAAAGTGCTCCTATTGTTTAACGATCGGACCTTGATCAGTGTAGCGATTGGATCGCCCTGGTCAGAGTTAGTGTACACACAAGGGGGTATTGTAGGCTGCTCCCACTTATCTCAGACTGTCAGACTTGGGTTCCTCCCATTTCTGAAACAAGCATGGTAGTGGATCTCTGTGTGCTGCTCTCACATGTTCACATTGACAGGCGAAGCACCAATAGATGAGAGACTGAAAATGGATCCACAACTAATTTTACGTATGCATAGAATGCTTTTAAAATATTTCTATGTTATTGATAAACGTACTTTTTACTCGTTTATTAATGCTATATTAAGATGATTTAGATTGGTTTAAGTGGGTTTATATAGTCGATATTAATGCTTTTAGCTATTTTTGGATGATTCTGCTCTTGGGGTTCCTCTTTGGTGTTTTGTAGGCTTTTCAAGTGATAATCGATGCACAAGGCAAAGATGTAACCAAAGATGATGAAATGGATATGACAAGTATGGATATGAAAATTTTACAATGTTAAAGAGTATCTCGATAGGAGTCCATAGACGCAAACGGATCGTAATTCGGAGTTCGGAATAGAAGAACGAACAAAAGCAATAAGTCGCATAGCCTGGCGTGTTCGGCGTTGCGCCGTCCGGCGCTGGGCATGCCCCAGCGCGCATTTGCAAGCCAACCGGCGCTGAGCTCGCCCCAGCGCCCTCCTACAGTGCACCTTCGGCCTCTTTCTCCACCCCGGGCCTTTGCCTCCACCAACCGGCGCTCGCTTTCCCAGCGCCCGCTCTGCATCCAGCCGGCACTTCATCCGCATCGCCTCGCCCGCACACATGCGCCCCTCCAGCGCTGGACTCGCCCAGCACCATCTGCGACATCGCTCTCACGCACGCGTTCTTCAGCCGTGTCCGTGCGACGCTGTGACCTTATCCGGCGGTTCGTCCCTCGTCGTCGGCGACCGTCGCGTCCGACGCTGGGTACCTCTCACTTTTCACTCCAGAAGCTACTCGCGTCCGGCTCCCTCCGTCCGGCGCTGGGCTCTCTCGACCTTTCGAGCGCTCGCGTCAGATCGCCGCCCGATTCGGCGGGCGTGATTTTTGGGCCCATTTTCGGTGATTTCGTGGGCTTTTGCGAGGGCTTATAAATAGAAGAACGAGCCGACGCGCAGACGAGGAGGCGATTCCACAACACGCCGCCAACTCGCCCAACACGTTTTCCTCTAGTTTTCATAGTTTTCATTTATTTTGACTTTACCTTTGATTTATATTCATCTAGCATTAGTTTTTCCATTGTTCTACATTAATTGACGCATTGTTATCGCTTTGGAGCGTTTTCGTCCGAATGAATTCCGTCTTTTCCGTTCTCGCCGAGGTTGGGATACGAACAACGATTGTTCTTGAGGCGCCATATTACGGGTTTTATCTATATGATTTCTATTTATATGGTTAATTTGTATTTTATTTTGATTATTATGTCAGCTAAATTTCTTATTCTAATAATTGGGTTTGTATGATTCTATCCTAAGTGTTGTGATTCCTCGCTATTGTTATTTACCTTCGAGGCATTGATTTGTGATTCTTGGTGCTTAATAATATGTGTTAATTTCGATCAATCTTGATGCATATCTAGTTGTCGATTAAATATATGATTTTAATTGTCCATCGATCTTGAATGCATGTCTGAATAAGCCTTGAGTCGTGGTGAGATAGGAACATTCGTAGGAAGCTATTCTTTGTGATCTTTGGGTTGCTAATTTTCACCTAGAGGCGTATGATGTAGGAAAAATTAGTAATCTCACGGCCACAATTGTCGTAAATGAAATTGTTGGTTACATATGTGATCTTCCATCTTATGTTCGGACTAAAATTGGTTAATAGGGCGGGATAAACATCGTTGTGGGTAGGATTAATACATCCTTATGGTTAGTCTTTCGGTCTTATTATCTCTTTGAGTTTTTGTTTATTTGTCTTTATTGCTTTATTGGTTTTATTTGCTATTGGCTTTGAGTTTAATATTCGAAGTCCCAAAACCTTTTCAAACCAAATATGTTTTGGATAATGATGAATTATTGTTGAAGTTAACCACGTATTTTCGTATTACAATCCTTGTGGATACGATACTCAACTACTCTATCTATTTGCGTTTTAGTGTTAGAAAAAGTAGCTATCAAAATTTTGCCGCTGTTCGGGATTGTTTAGATTATATAGGAATAACTCGCGATTTGGAATTATTAATTCAAGTTGTATTTTATTTTATTTATTTTTTCTTGCAGAGCTAAGCTCTCCTTTTCTCTAGGTAGTATGATCACAAGATCTAGGGACAACTGAACAACCTTTAGACCCGAGCTCGAAAATACCTAAGGAGAAGGAGATGAGAAAGGAGGCGGCAAGATATGGCAAAGAATCTGAACAACGGGTGTACCTCCGAGAAGGCTGCAGTCTTTTGGCGAGTTCTGAGAGATGCAATACTAAATGGCGAACATGGGACTCGTTGTCCTTGCTCGGAGACGAGACCGTTGAACTTGTTGGATTTGTATCTTGGCGGTTTGATTGAGCTTGTATACAATGTTTCTATTACCACTATTACAATCTCCTATCTGTTTTGAATACTTGATTGCATATATCTGTGTCCCTTATCTCATATATAAGTTAGATCATACGATGTGTAGAAGATCACGTAAATGCATATGATTGGTCAAGCTTAATGAGATATAAAAGTTTCACACCGAGACAACTTAAGGACGAGTTGTCGGTTTGAGGCTGCGATATAGATAAGTGACTTGACTTAGTTGCTTGTCTGTCTTTGATGCGTCTACGGCGTATTGAAGGATCACAGTGAGATGAGTTCTTCTTCGACCGTCGTGAAGAACCAAGATCTCGGTGACTTACGATGATCTAAACCTCGATAAGGTATTAGGTGAGTATGAGTTCTTGACCATCACTTTGACTTGTTATGAGTGAGGGTTATATGTTCTAACCCAAGATTCTCCACATCTTGGGTGGTGGCGATCTTGTATGTCACGCTAGTTATCATGTCGAGTCACCGTATCCGTTTAGGATGATGGCGTCCCTTAAGGAGCTCAAAGGTTTATTGTACTAAACCCCGCAGGTTGAGTTAGCTCAAGTACAATAATAAGGTTGAGTGGTACTACTTAAGAAATGAAGTTATGTCGTTTAAGCGATCGATTGCTATAAATGATTAATGGACGTTCGATATCTTAAATACGAGGATTCAGAATGTCTAAGTGCAAGCCCGACTCAACCCGGTAATAAAGGGTAAGTCGGCATTTATTCTCTGGTGGCATGAATAAATGTTTATAAATTAATTTATGTTACGGGCTGAACATAAGATAATTAATTTATTTGAGGCCCATCTTTATTCCTTGCATTTGATCCACAGGTTGGCCCATCCAGTTCGTAGCTCAAGAAAATCGGCGCCCTAGTAGCTCTCTAAGGCAAGATTTTATTCTCTTTATCCCACAGGATATAATTATATTTATGGTATATGCATAGATCCTTTCCATATAAGATTATGGTAATAATCACGAGTATGGAAATAATCACGAGAGTATGGAAATAATCCTAAGATTATGGTAATATTCCATATAGGATTATGGTAATTTCCATATAGGATTATGGTAATTTCCATATGGGATTAAGGTAGTGCATTATAAATATAAGGTATGAGATAAAGTCTAGTTAATGCTCACATAATTAACACATTATTTTGGTCATCTCATGGTGTTTGAGAGAGAAAATTTTGTGAGTTTTAGTGAAGAGAGCAAGGGTGATTTTCGAAGCATTCTCCATAGATCGTCCTCACTCGGCGTTGGAGATTGGGCATCCGGGATACGGTCCGGAAGGTCAAAGCACGAGTCTCGACCATTCGATCCGTTCATCCCGTTCGATCCACCTCGGCGGATCCAAGGTAAACACGTGAAAAACCTACGTGTTGCGATTAATTATATAGGCGCATGCTAGGTTTATAATCAATGTATGGTGAATTAAACACCCAAGATGGATCCTCGGGCGAGGTTAACATATGTCGTCCCTTCATTGGTATCGAGCACGGGATCGAATCTTGGCTCGCTGGATTAATTCACGTTTGATTATTACGTGCGTTTTAATTAATTGTGGATCATCTGTTCATCGTGGGCTCGTTTATTGTTTTGTTGGGTTTTGTTTTACACCACGAAAATCCGTGGTTAGATTAGATTTTATTACGTAAATCTTATCGTAAAAAGAAGAACGAAGCGAAACAACGAAGAACGAAACGACGGAAAAACAGTCTCGGCGGTCGTCCAGGTGTTTTCATGGCGAGCCTCACGGTCGCGAGGCGATCGCGAGGGCGCGGGCGGCAGGCGCGCGTTCTCGCCGAGATCCTGGCGCCAGCGGTGGCTTCATGATCGCGAGATTACCCGCGAGCTCTGCGGCGTGGCGAGCTAGCGGGCGGCAGGCGCGCGTTCGCGCGAAACCCGGCGCCATGGCGGACTCAGCGGTCGCGAGTTTCGCCATCGGCGGCGACGTCTACTCGCGGGCGTTCGGCGCTCGGTGATAACCCGCGCATGTCACTTTCGTCGGTCGCGTCGCATTAGCGACCATGAAGCGAAAACCGCGAGGATCTGCAGGCGGTGGCGCACGGGAAGGGTGGGCGGTGGGCTTTGCCTAGGCGCGACCAAGAGATTGAGCGATCCGGCCCGGACCGATTTTCAGATTTTCCGGTCCGTGCCCGTGCGAGGCCCATTGTTGAATCTGGTCCGTGCCCGTGCATGCGAGGCCCGTTTGAGTTTAATTGCACTTTGTAAATCTATGTAATAGATTAGATTTAAATGTGCGGGTTTCACGATTGGGCGCGATGAGCGTTTTATTTTATTTTATCGTTCATATGCATGTCGTGGATGTTTAAATAATGCGGTAGCATGCTATGTATGTTTATATTACGTTGACAAACCTTTAAGTGTTTTACGTAATTGGATGCGCATCGTAAGCATGCTAGGTTTACCGCGTTTATCAAGCATATTTTAGAATTACTGCGAGCATGTTTTACATGTTGAGTTCTATAGAAAAGCATGCTAGGATTACGTGATGCATGGACAAACCTTTTGAATAAAAAGACTAAGCAAGCAACCCGACAAATTAATTTTCAAATTAAAATGTCAGACCTCCACTTTTGATCTCTAAACAAAGTGAGGCGCTTGCTGTGAGTAAACGCCCACACGCGTGGCTTGCTTGCACTGCTTATCATAAGTTTGTTAGATGAGATTTCTAAATAAAACATTTTAAATCTATTGAGAAGTGGGAGTTTCATGTATGGCGATCACACGCGTGGCTTGCATGTGCGATTTTCATAAGTTCTCTAGAGATAGATATAAAATGAGATAACAAAAGAATTTAAATTGGGCGGTATGGTCCGAGTGGTATACCAATTCTAAGAATTCATTTTCTTTTGTTGAAATTGTGGTCAATGCTTAGACATCACCTCAAGTACAACTTCCCGAAAGTCCTTCTTGCGATAGTGATGTGGTCTAGTAAGGTCCTATCATTAATTTCATTTTCATAAGGATAAGTTGACATGGATTGAAATTAAATGACTAAAGGTATATTTTAGTGCAGTCGGGGGTTCATGTATACGTCCACACGCGTGGCTTGCGTGTGGAATTCCTTGGCGATTGGAGGTTTCAATTAATATTGTTTTATCAAAGGTTACAATATTATTATTACGAATTATATGCGATCGTATGCTTATGTGTTTACATTATCGTTTCGAGATATGTCTCTTACGCGATTATCAATATGCTCGCACAAAATCCATTATCGGTCCAAATTTTATCAGTGGAAGCGAAACATGGAATATGTTCTTATCATTTGAAGAACACATGTTTGTTCTCACTACTCCTAAACCCGATACCCTTACCGACGATCGACTAATGAGCGGAGTCGGCGGACTTTGGAATAAGTCGAACAATATGGCTAAATGCTATATGATGACTACTATGTCCAAGGCTTGCAGTGCAACATCGATCGATGGTGAGCGACGATATTTGGTCAAGTCTCGAGAGTAAGTTTAGGCGATCGGATCGGACGATCCGCTTCCACACAATGAGAGAAATCTTGGCGTGTAAGATGGAAGAAGGAAGTTCGGTCCATGAACATGTCTCCCACACGACTCATCTCATGGATAGTCTTGATCAGTTGGGAGGAGGTATTGGCGGTGACCAAGGTCGATATCATCCTCAATACCTTGCCAAGTCTTTTGAGAACTTTCGCGTGAATGCGATCATGAGCAAGACCGAGTTTACACTTAGTCGGTTGCTTAATGATCTCGTTCTTGCGGAAGGAGTTATGGGAAAAGGAGCACATGCTCTTGCTAGCACATCTAAGGGCCCAAAATTTTCATCGCAAAATGGAAATAGAAAAGAGGTACCAAAGGTGGTAGAGGCGAGGAAATAGTGGGAGTAATGGGGCAAGAACATGGTTGCCACGGAGGCTTGAAGAAGCCAAGGAGAAGGCAAGTGCTTCAAGTGCGGTGGGCGGGCATTGGAAGGCCAGTGCCCTATGCTCAAGCTCAAGTACGCCGTTTGCTTTAACGTGAAACATGTTTAGCGACTTGTTCTACCCATTCTTGGGTAGTAGACACAGGCGAATGATCATGTTTGTTACACCTTGCGGGGGTTCACTGTGGACAAGGGAGCTGTTTGATGGCGAGATAACGATCTCCATGGGCAACGCGGCGAAAGTCGAAGCTGCTGCGTTGGAATGTTCTTTATGTTTTGGGACAGCAGTTTTAGTTTTGAAAGGCGTTTTATATGTGCGGATTTTCGGCGGAACCTTGTTCTGTTTGAAATTATTTACTCATGGATATTACATTATTTTTGATAGTGGTGTTTCTATCATAAGAAATGACGAAGTTATACGTGTTGGCACCTTATATAATTAGCTTTATACTATTTACGCAAAACATAATACCTATAACTATGTTGCATCTTCATCAAACCCTAAAAGAAAGTTTTCTTAGCAGATGACTCTACTTTTCTCTGGCATCTTAGATTAGGTCACATCAATCTAAATAGGATCCAAAGACGGCTAAGAATGAAGTGTTGGGTAATCTCACGGTTACTCAGTTCCCGGTCTGCGAATCACATATAGAAGGTAAGATGTCGACCGGACCCTTCAAAGCGAAGGGTTATAGAGCCAAAGAAATGTTGAGTTAGTCCATTCGACTGTGTGGACCGATGTCCACACAAGCTCGTGGAGAATGCAGTATTTTGTCACTTTCATTGATGACTACTCAAGGCGGATCGTATACCGCTAACCACAAGTCGAATGCTTTGAGAAATTCAAAGAGTTTAAGGCGGAAGTGGAGCGAAGCTAGGTAAAGTATCAAGTCACTTTGCGTTCGATCGCGGTGGCGAATACCTCGATAACGAGTTTATGGACTATCTAGTGAAGTGTGGGATTACCTCCCGGCGCGACTTCAACGGCACACCACAGACAAAATGGTGTGTCGAGCGAAGAAATATGACTCTTTTAAAATGGTTAGATCAATGATGAGCTATGCAACATTGCCTATTTCGTTACGGGGGTATGCCTTAGAGGCGGCATGCTTGCTAAATCTAGTACCGTCCAAGTCGATCGAAAAGACCCTTTCGAGTTGTGGTTTGGGCGCAAGCCCGTTTAAGCCACATAAGGATATGGGCGATCCGGCTGCGTCTTTGAACAAGAAAGCGACAAGTTGGAGCTAGATCCGACGCAAGGTTTGTTTATTGGCTATCCTAGAGGAACGAAGGTGGTTTATTCTATAGTCTGAGGATCGAATGTCATTATTAGCACTAATGCCGATTCTTAGAAGAGGATTATATGAAAATCATAAGTCCAAAGTTGAAATCATTCTTCAAGAATTAGAAGATGATCGTATTCCACCACCGATTAGGCCAAAGGCGAGATGTCGAGTCTAGTGGGAGGATCGACACGGATACTTCAAGAAATTGAAGTGGGTGGGTTCATTTGGAGATACCGACCGTACAAGTGGTACCTACACGCAAGTTGTGCAAGTTAGAGAACCACAAGTATCTGCACCCACCGTTGCCATTGTGCTGTAGAACCTCGTCGTAGTGGGAGGTTGTTCGTCAACCCGAGCGATTTATGTTAAATGGGTGAATCTTGGTTTAGTCCCAGTGAGACGAACATGCGATAATCGACCCATGGACATACAAGGAGGCGATACAAGATATTGATGCAAGATCATGGCACACCGCTATGGACTTAGAAATGGAGTCCATAACGGCTATGGATGATATGAAAGACACCTCTACCGGATGGCAAGGAAGCCATAGGTAGTAAGTGGATATCTGAGAGAAGAGAGATTCCGATGGAGGTTTCGACTTTTAAAGCCGGGCTTGTGGCGAAAGGTACACTCAGTTGAGGGCATCGATTTCGATGAGACCTTTTCGCTGTAGCAATGCTCAAGTCCATCGTAATTCTTCTAGCCATAGTAGCCCACTTGAACCTAGAGGTTTGGCAAATGGATGTTAAAACCGCTTTTCTAAGCGGTTACCTTGAGGAAGGTAGAGACATCTATATGCGGCAACCGAAGGTTATGTGGTAAAGGGTGAAGAGCATCTAGTATGGAAGCTTAAGAGTCCATTTATGGACTTAAGCGAACCTCCCGATCATGGAACTTACGCTTTGGCGGTGGTAAAGTCCTATGGATTTACCCAGTTGCCTAGCGAGTTGTGTGTGTCGGTTAGATGTCAACAGTGATGTGGTATTTCTTGCACTTTATGTAGATGACATCCTTCTAGTTGGCAACAACGTGAAGTCATTATCGAGGCGTAAAGAGTTGGCTATCCGATCGGTTTCAAATGAAAGACTTAGGAGATGCGGCGTACATTCTTGGGATCAAGGTTTACTGAGATCGCAAGAAGAAAATATTGAGCTTATCTCGGGCGTCTTACATTGATCTTGTAATTACTCGTTTAGTATCGGACCGCCAAGAAAGGATTGCTACCTTTCGACATGGCGTTCCTTTATCTAAGACACAGTCACCTATGACTGCAAAGGAGATAGAGGAAATGAGACAAGTTCCTTACGCTTCCGCCTTAGGAAGTCTCATGTACGCAATGCTATACACGAGGCCCGATATCTCGCTATGCGGTGGCATAGTAGCTGAATATCGATCTAACCACGGACAAGCTCATTGGACTGCGATAAAGCATATACTCAAGTACACGAAAAGGACTCGAGATTATAGGCTAGTTTACCATGCGAGATAGTCTAATGCCTTTGGGTTATCTGATTTCGGTTCCAAGCCGACCGTGATGAGAAAAAGTCAACCTCGGGCTATGTGTTTACCTTGGGAGGTGGAGCCGTATCTGGCGGAGTGCAAGCGGCGATGCATTGCGGACTCTACCATGGAAGCGAATATGTAGCCGCGGAGGCTTCTAAGGAGGCTGTATGGTTCGAGAACTACCTCATGGATCTAGATGTGGTACTGGTTTGCCCAAGAGTATCATAGTTTCTTGTGATAACTCGGTGCGATGGCAAACTCGAAGGAACCACGGACCCAAAGCGACCAAACACATAGAGAAAAGTACCATGTCATACGAGAAATCGTTAGGCGGTGGCGTCTTGATTGAAAAGATTGATCTGACGGAAAATCTAGTGGATCCATTCACGAAGAGCTGCCGCAAAAGTCTACGATGAACACGTTAGAGGACTTGGATTGCGCTCGATGGCACCCACTTAGAAATGAAACTTTTGTATAAGTGGGAGAAGCAAAGTGATGGTTGTTTGTAATAGCTAGTAGAGACACATTGTATACTAAAAGTTTGCTTTAGTATAAGTGGGAGATTGTTGGATTTGTATCTTGAAAGCGGTTTGGTTGAGCTTGTATACAATGTTTCTGTTACCACTATTACAATCTCTATCATTTTGAATACTTGATTGCATATATCGTGTCCCTTATCTCGTATATAAGTTAGATCATACGGTGTGAAGATCACGAAGTCCGTATGATTGGTCAAGCAATGAGATATAAAAGTTTCACAAATGAGACAACTTAAGGACGAGTTGTCGGTTTAGGCGCAGATATAGATAAGAAGTGACTTGACTTAGTTGCTTGTCTATCTTTGATGCGTCTACGGCGTATTGAAGGATCACGATGAGATGAGTTCTTCTTCGACCGTCGTGAAGAACCAAGATCTCGGTGACTTACGATGATCTAAACCTCGATAAGGTATTAGGTGAGTATGAGTTCTTGACCATCACTTTGACTTGTTATGAGTGAGGGTTATATGTTCTAACCAAGATTCTCCACATCTTGGGTGGTGGCGATCTTGTATGTCACGCTAGTTATACATGTCAGTCGCCGTATCCGTTTAGGATGATGGCGTCCCTTAAGGAGCTCAAAGGTTTATTGTACTAAACCCCGCAGGTTGAGTTAGCTCAAGTACAATAATAAGGTTGAGTGGTACTACTTAAGAAATGAAGTTATTAATCGTTTTAAGCGATGATTGCTATAAATGATTAATGGACGTTCGATATCTTAAATACGGGGATTCGTAATGTCTAAGTGCAAGCCCGACTCAACTTCGTAATAAAGGGTAAGTCAAGATTTATTCTCTAGTGGCATGAATAAATGTTTATAAATTAATTTATGTTACGGTGAACATAAGATAATTAATTTATTTGAGGCCCATCTTTATTCCTTGCATTTGATCCTCGGTTTGGCCCGTCTAGGCCCGTAGCTCAAGAAAATCGGCGCCCCTAGTAGCTCTCTAAGGCAGATTTTATTCTCTTTATCCCACAGGATATAATTATATTTATGGTATATGCATAGATCCTTTCCATATAAGATTATGGTAATAATCACGAGTATGAAAATAATCACGAGAGTATGGAAATAATCCTAAGATTATGGTAATATTCCATATAGGATTATGGTAATTTCCATATAGGATTATGGTAATTTCCATATGGGATTAAGGTAGTGCATTATAAATATAAGGTATGAGATAAAGTCTGAGTTAATGCTCACATAATTAACACATTATTTTCGGTCATCTCATGGTGTTTGAGAGAAAATTTTCGTGAGTTTTAGTGAAGAGAGCAAAGGGTGATTTTCGAAGCATTCTCCATAGATCGTCCTCACTCGGCGTTGGAGATTGGGCATCCGGGATACGATCCGGAAGGTCAAAGCACGAGTCTCGACCATTCGATCCGTTCATCCGTTCGATCCACCTCGACGGATCGAAAGGTAAACACGTGAAAAACCTACGTGTTGCGATTAATTATATAGACGCATGCTAGGTTTATAATCAATGTATGGTGAATTAAACACCCAAGATGGATCCTCGGGGCGAGGGTTAACATATGTCATCCCTTCAGAACTACATGTATCGACCTCCTACTGAACAATTTCAAGGGGCGGATGGGGCCCGGGTGAATCACGAACAATTTTGAGTTGAAGTCGTACGATCAACATGGTTCAAGGAGAGCGATTCGGAGGAGGGTGACGAAGATCCGAATGCCCATATCGAGACATACCTCGACATATGTGACACCATCAAGCAAAATGGGATACCACAAGATATGATCCGGATCGCATGTTTGGATTTTCTCTGTGCGACGGTGAAGGATTGGTTCAAGAGCACGGACCGTCTTGGGATATCTGATTGGGAAAACTTTGCGAGAAGTTTCTTTCGAAATATTTTCCGCCGTGGCGAGAAGATAATAGCCGAGATCTCCCATTTACGCCAACAAGGAGATGAATCATTATTCGAGGCATGTGAGAGATTTAGGGCCTTTAAGAAAATGCCCTCGGCATGGATTCTCCAGCGACAAATAACGTGGTTCTATAGTGGACCGACACCTCACACGAGGAGCATAGTGGATGCATCGGTGGGGGATGCTGTTGAACCGAGCGAGTTGAGGAGGCGGTGAGAATCATAGAAGAGATGGTGACAACAACTATCAATGGCCGATGGAGAGAGCGCACGTGGTTAAAGCAACTGCAGAGAGAGTGACTCGAGATCGACAATCTCGTGGAGAAGTTTACTCTTTTGAAAAGCCGGTTCGAGGCGGAGGACATTAATTTTATAAATCAGAGGAACCGTCCTGGGAAAAATCCGGCGTACCATCCTAACAATATGAATCATCCTAGTCGTATGCCAACCCCAACAACTTCCAACAACCTCCAGCAGGCTTTGCAATGCAGAATGGGATGATTTAGGAGCCGAAAAAACAGAGCTTAGAGGAGATGATGCAACAGTTGGTTGTGAGCAACCAACAATTGGCGACTCAGCAGAATGCCTTCATCAGTAGCACTGGTCAGAGGATAACTCATCTGGAGTCCACTGTGACGGCTATGGGAAACACATAAAGATGATGGAAAACCAAATTAGTCAAATAGCCGCACAGCTGAATGCGCAACAAAAGTCGGGCCAATTTCCTAACACTACGGAGTTAAACCCGAAGAATCGGTGTTTTATCATCCGGTTGAGGAGTGGGAAGAGTGCGAGAACCATCTGGCGAGAAAAAGGCGAGCGTGAGCTGAGCGAAGAGCTCACGATCGAGCTCGCGACCGCGAGGAAAGAGATAGGCGTTTTCCGAAGCTCGCGACCAACCTAGCGACCGTTGGGCGGCGCGAAACGAGCTCGGCGAGGAGTTAGAGACCAAGCTCACGACCGCGAGTCGAGCGTGAAGAAGAAAGCGGATGTAGTTCGTGTGCTAGCGACCACCCGAGCGATCGCGAGGGTGGCCGCGAGGCAGATCCGAGGAAGAAATACCCAACGTACACTCCTCCGATCTCGTTCCCAAGTCGGCTAGCTAAGTCGAAATATGACGAGGAGTTCGCCCGATTCAAAGAGATATTCCAGAAAGTTGACATCAATTTACCTCTCTTTGATGCGCTCAGAAAAATGCCCGGATATGTTAAATTTCTCAAAGATGCATTGGCAAGTAAGAAGAAGTTGGGTAAATTTGAAAAAATTAACCTCTCAGAAGAATGCAGTGCTATCTTACAGAGGAAGTTTCCACTGAAACAGAAAGATCTGGGGAGCTTCACATTAGAATGTGAGATTGCTGAGCATACATTCCCCAACGTGTTGTGTGATTTGGGAGCGAGCATCAATCTGATGCCCTTATCTGTATTCAATCGCCTGCGGCTGGGGCTTGGAAAGTTGAAGTCAACTAAAATTTCATTGATGATGGCTGACAGGTCAGTCGCATATCCTAAAGGAATAGTTGAAGATGTGTTGGTAAAAATTTGGGACTTTGTCTTTCCTCTTGATTTGGTTATTTTAGACATTCGACTTTAAAATCAACCACTAATCTTGGGTCGGCCATTCTAGCCAGCGGTCGTACTTTAATTGATGTGCATGAAGGTGATTTTCCATTTCGTGTCAATGATGAGGAGTTGAAAATTTCATATATGATATCATCAAGCAACACGATAGTTCGAGCATGAGAAGTGCTATTCATTCACCAACGCCATAGCAAGCCCTCTCGCACTTCGATGTCAACCGACCAATCGATGAGGATGCTACAAAGAAGAAATGTACTCGGTATGGAACCACGAGTGATTTATTCAAGTTTGGGGAGGGGCACTTCCACACTCGGTGGTGGTCTCATTGAATGCAAAGTATAAGAGCAAGCACAAGTTTGGTAAGAAGGAAGTTGCCAAAACACGGATTGATCAAGGTATGTGATGGTCTAGCTAAAGACGTTAAATTAAGCACTTGTTGGGAGGTAACCCAATCTTTTTGCTTTGTTTTGATTTTCGTTTTGTTTTGCTTTCGTTTTTGTTGTCTGTTTTTGTCTTATTTTTCTTGTTTTGTTTTGTGTCTTTTTGGGGTTGAGCTGAATGACGAGCAGTCGATGATGTGAATTCATTTTATTAGAAAATAGATTGCAACTGATTTTGTGAGATGAAGCATGTTATGATTATTGTGAGTATTAAGCCTTTGAGAACTTGATCACATTTGTGAAACATGTGAGACTTGAGCTTTTGACGGTCATATATTTGTAGTCTTGTTTC
Organism: Salvia rosmarinus; assembly: GCA_036937905.1. NCBI lineage: Eukaryota > Viridiplantae > Streptophyta > Magnoliopsida > Lamiales > Lamiaceae > Salvia > Salvia rosmarinus. The sequence continues at coordinate 60,374 of JAODLM010000475.1, forward strand.
TTTCTGTGTGAATAGTTTGAAATAGCATGTGTTTCTCTAGAACTTGCTCTGGATCTTTTTCGAGGTTGCATTGATGTGCTTAAGAATTGGGAGATGATATTAGGCATTCTTTTCTTAGCCTATATACTATCCAAACACTAACACATTAATCATTGAATCATTTGATGAGCCGTTTGAGCTACCTTATTCTTTCATATAGTCGTGGGTTGGGTTATGTAGTTAGTATGATGTTTGGTTGTGAGAATTGAGGGTTGAGAAAAAGAAAGAAAAGAAAAAAAAAATGATGAAAAGTGATAATAAAAAATAGTTGCTTACCCATATAAGTTCAAAAAAAAGAGTTAACGCTAGTGTGTGAAAAGAACATAAATGGGTAAGTAGTTAGTCTTGAAGAGAAGTACATCATTTATATGATAAGTATGATGTTCTTAAAGAAAAATGACTTCTTGGTATGGAAAATTGAAATGAATTGTGAAAGTTTGGGAATTGTGTGTTATGATACTTATGGTGTTTTCATATGGGATTATGAGTCACTTAGCCTATATATATCATACTTTACCAAAGAGCCTACACTATAACACGTTATAAAGACCTTTTTGATCTTGGTTCTTGAGCACATATTTGAGCAATGGAGAATTAGAAGATTTGCAAGCTTATGGTAGATTCCGTGTGTTTTTAAACTTTGAGTATACATATCCTCATTGATACACATGAGTGTTTGAGATTCCATGCGTGAGATTTAAGTTTGAGAAGGATTATGCTTATGTTTTTATGATATGTGGAGTTGAGCGGAAGATGTTGTGATTTGTTTCATTTGAAGTGAATCTTTTGTTAATCATTGCTACGAGGCTTATTCTCGTTGTCGTTCGACTCATTCCCTGTCGTTTTGTTGTCTTCGTTTGTTACATTTTGTTTGAGGACAAACAATGCTTCAAGTTTGGGGTGTGATAAATGCACTTTTACTCGTTTATTAATGCTATATTAAGATGATTTAGATTGGTTTAAGTGCGTTTATATAGTCGATATTAATGCTTTTAGCTATTTTTGGAAGATTACGCTCTTGGGGTTCCTCTTTGGTGTTTTGTAGGCTTTTCGGTGATAATTGATGCACGGGTAAAGATGTAACCAAAGATGATGAAATGGATATGAAAAGTAAGGATATGAAAAGTTTACGTGTTAAATAGTATCTCGATAGGAGTCCATAGGCGTAAGCGGATCGCAATTGAGTTCGGACGAGAGAGAGCGGGCGAAATAGTGAAGTCGCGCCGCTGAAGGCATCCGGCCAGGCACACCCCAGTAGCGCATTTACTAAGCCAAACCGGCGCTCACGGCGCTGAGCTCGCCCCAACGCCTCCTACAGCGCACATTCAGCCTCTTTCTCCTCCCGGTGCGCGTTGCACCTCCACCAACCGGCCGGCTTTCCCGGCGCCCGTGCATCCGGCCGGCGCTTCATCCGTCGCCTCGCCCGTACACGCCCTTCCAGTGGCGGACTCGCCTAACGCCAGCTACGACGTCGCTCTCCCGCGCGCGTTCTCCAGTCGTGTTCGTCGGGCGCTGCGGCCTCATCCGGCGCTTCGTCCCTCGCGTCCGGCGTTGGGTACCTCTCACTTTTCACTCCAGAAGCTAATCGCGTCCGGCGCTCCACTCCGTCCGACGCTGGGCTGCTCTCTCTGACCTTTCTAAAGAACGCTCACGTTCGACACTTCGCCCCGTCCGACGCTGGATGTGATTTTTTAGGCCCATTTTCGGTGATTTCATGGGCTTTTGCGAGGCTTATAAATGAAGAACACCGCACGGAGCGAGGGAGGCGATTCCACAACACGCGCCAACTCGCCCAAAGACGTTTTCCTCCGCTTTTCATAGTTTTCATTTATTTTGACTTTAGCTTTGATTTATATTCATCTAGCATTAGTTTTTCATTGTTCTACGTTAATTCTACGCATTGTTATCGCTTTGAAAGTTTTCGTCCGAGCGATTCCGTCTTTTTCCGTTTTCGCCGAGGTTGGGATCTGAACCCAACGATTGTTCTTCGAGACGCCACATTACGGGTTGTATCTATATAATTTCTATTTATATGGTTAATTTGTATTTTATTTCGATTATTATGTCAGCTAAATTTCTTATTCTAATCCAGGGTTTGTATGATTCTATCCTAAGTGTTGTGATTCCTCTATTGTTATTTACCTTCCGTGCATTGATTTGTGATTCTTGGTGCTTAATAATATGTGTTAATTTCGATCAATCTTGATGCATATCTAGTTGCCGCTTAAATAATTAACGCTTTTAATTGTCAATCGATCTTGAATGCGCAATCTGAATAAGCGCTTGAGTCGTGGTGAGATAGGAACATTCGTAGGAAGCTATTCTTTGTGATCTTTTTGGAGTTGCTAATTTTCACCTAGAGACGTAACAGTAATAGGGAAAATTAGTAATCTACTGCCACAATTGTCATAACAGAAATTGTTGGTTACATATGTGATCTTCCATCTTGTCTGGATTAAAATTGGTTAATAAGAAGCAGGATAAACATACGTTGTCGGTAGGATTAATACATCCCTAGGGTTAGTCTTTCAGTCTTATTATCTCTTTGAGCTTTTGTTTATTTGTCTTTATTGCTTTATTGGTTTTATTTGCTATTGGCTTTGAGTTTAATATTCAAGTCCCAAAACTTTTCAAACCAAATATGTTCTTGGATAATGATGAATTATTGTTGAGTTAAACTTACGTATTTTGTATTACAATCCTTGTGGATACGATGCTCGACTACCCTATCTACTTGCGTTTTAGTGTTAGAAAAGTAGCGATCAAAATTTTGGCGCGTTCTTGGATTGTTTAGATTATATAGGAATAACTTGACGATTTGAAATTATTAATTCAAGTTGTATTTTATTTTATTTATTTTTTCTTGCCAGAGCTAAGTTCTCCCTTTTTTCCAGGTAGTATATGATCACAAGATCTCGGGGACAACCTGAACAACCTTTAGACCCCGAGCTCGAAAATACCCAAAGGAGAAAGAGGCGAAAGGGCGGCAAGATATGGCAAAATCCGTTACAACGGGTGTACCTCCGGAGCAGCTGCACGTTTTACGGTAGAGTTCTACAGAGATGCAGCGTCAAATGACGAACATGGGACTCCTTGTCCCTGCTCCAGAGACGAGACCGTTGAACTACATGTATCGACCTCATCTTGAACAATTTCAGGGAGGCGGATGGGGCCGGAGGTGAATGCGAACAATTTTGAGTTGAAGCCGTACCGATCGGCATGGTTCAAGGAGAGCGGTTCGGAGGAAGAGTGACGAAAGATCCGAATGCCCATCTCGAGACATACCTCGATATATGTGACACCATCAAGCAAAATGGGGTGCCACAAGATATCGCGAGGATCGCGATGTTGATTTTCGCCTATGGACTCTATGTTATATTGTTCAAAGCATGGATTATTCTTCTAACAAATGGTTTCTACATAGGTTTTCAAATGGCTAAACCAACTGAGTATATTAGTACCCAGTCCTGCAATTGTTTTCAAAACCCTTTGCAGATTGAGCAGCTAGTGGTGACCTGCGAGGCTGAGGAAGGGTTGTTGATGCTTCTCCAAAAAATATCTTGGTTTATTTCCGCTATCTTATCTTCACATGTTGAAGATTATCTTATGACGATATTAATATTCCTAATCTGTTTAATCACGAATTCCTTTTGTCATCGCTTTTATAGCGATTGTTATTTACATATAATATACGCTTAGTATGAAATATCATTTTGGGTCTCAGACCTTTGAACTTGATCCTGTCAGGGAGATAATATAAATATTATTCTGGTCATATTTGTTATGTACAATTATGACGTATCTTTTTATCAAGAATGTGTTGTCCAACTCTAAGGGCACGTCATCCATTTATTAAAGAAATGCTAATAATATCGTCACGTAGCCCATTTCTTTATCTCCCGAAAAATGGGATGTGACATCGCTCCTCACTTAACATTATTATTCTTACAATATTCATCATCTGTTTTCACATAGCTACATTACAATTTTTGGATATGAAATCGTCAAGAATTGGATTCAATTTTGCCATGATGATGCTGATTAGTTTGATCAATTATACGACGGTCGATTTCGATTCTGCCGAAACCTCGTGGCGAACTGTAATAGGTTGGCCCATGAGAATTGTTTACGGAATGTAAAATTAGGCTGCGGGCGGCGTGGCGACCATCGACTTCACGGTGGTCGAAGCTTGAGAGATGGATACCGTGGTGTGATATAATTCTTTTGTTTACTTTAAATCTATGATGATCTGTATTATATATATAAAATAATCGAGGCTCGTCTTTTCTTGAAGTTACATAAGCGCGGGCGTTATATAGCCATCCAAGTTAAGGAATGTCAAATTATAGCCACGAACATAAAAATGTCAAATTATAGCCAAATAGTACCAATAGGACCAAATGGTCTTATCGGTACTATTTGGTGATAATAGTCCCAATAGGACCAACAACTTAGCTATAATTTGACATTTTTATGTTCGTGGCTATAATTTGATATTCCTTAACTTGGATGGCTATATTAGTGTATTTCCACTTATAGAAATTACATGAAATTTGTAAGTTATTTATTATTTGTTATGATCTATGTCACAAAATCCTACAGTATGACGCGAAAGAAAAATACCAAGGAACGGCTTCACATTAAATGGGTTAACTTTTGTAGAATTTCTATATCTTTATATAATCAAGATTAAGAAACTGAAGAGATTTTCTCTCTATCGGACGATGGTTCTATTTTATCCATATCACATGTTTGTCGAAATGCTAATCAAACTGCTCATACTCTTTCTACGTTCTCAGGGTACGATTTCTGATTCAATTGTTGTTGCGCAATCACGCGAGGATCGGTGGGATGCCGTAGCTTTAAGAGAGAGTGTGGTCAATATTTTTTTCCTAGTTGGTTACTTAACATTGTAGCTATTGAATATAACTTAATGAATATTTTGTTTTGCTAAAAAAAAGGATTAAAAATATTATTGGTTTCGTGTTTCATTCAAAAATGATTTAATTTGTGTTTATTGCTTAAATTATCGATTAATTCTCTACATTACACGTGAACTCATATGAATCTTTAAAATAAATAAAAAACTACTTTTGCCTTTATTACCTGCATCAAATACATCACTTGTCCCATTTGACACCAACCGAACCTTAACTCCAACTAGAGAAAGGGATTCATAACGATATATATATTTGAAATTAAGAAAAAGCTTCCATTAATATTGGTGGCTCTACAAAACAAAAGCCTTGATTAATAAATCTGTCAGCCTTTCCTTTCACCACCGCGAAGGCGGCGGCGGCGGCGAGCATTCGAGTTCACAGTATTCATAACAGTTGTAAGGATGTTGAGAACAATCGTCCGTACATCCAGCGTAGCAACCACCTAACCCATACAAATCCTTGTCGTACGCCGCCGCATAATTAGCAGCAAAAATCAGCACCAACGCCATTGCAACGACAAAACCGATTCTCCACGATTTCATATTGACCGACGTAATTTGTATTACAAATATATATGCAGAGGTATATATATTTTAGGTTGAATATTTATTATCACTACGAGTCTGGGGATACGGTATTTATAGGTTAATAGTAATACTGATATAACTTCTTATGCGTGCAATTTATTTAAGTTGCATGTAGGTTATTAATGTAGGAATAGCGTTAGAAAATTAATTGGTTTCTTAATAGGTTAGTTACTGGTGGACCATTATCTTGAGCAACCTCTCTATATTCATGATCGGTCAATTTATGTTTTATCATGTTATCTGTCACGAATTATATATAGGCTATTTCAAAATTGAACATGAATTATTAGAGTTGTAATGCACACAACACATGAATTTTATATTTGTTTTGGATTTTATTACCAAATTCTAATTTCCCCAAATTCAAATAGATCATGGATGCCAAAATTTGACTATATAGAGTTGATTTGTGAAATGTTGGTGTGGTGTAGAATTATTGTTGGTGTTGATCTAACTTGGGGAAATTAAATTTCAGCACTGTCAGTTTTAATTTCAGGAAATGAACTTTAGTCGTGTGATAAAATTCAAACAAATTAAAACTTTTATAATGTGTGATTTAAAAAGAAAAACCTATATTTCGTATATTTACATACCAACAATTTTATTTTATTTGCATTTATATGTGAATTTGTAAGTTAAACTTTGTACATAAGGAAAATCTTCCTGTGATGTGAGCTGGTAGACTCCCTAACCTGAGTCGCAGATGTCGTGCGTGATTACTGTACTAAAATATCAACAAACATAAGAATTTCTGTCTATATGATCCTCAAAATTTGTTAAAAATATTTAATTTGACAGCTGAAAATGTGTGATTTTAGAGACGTGGTGTATAGTCCGTCTTCTCTAAACCTTTTCATTAATTTTCCTTTGACGAAAGTGAAAATATATTAGACATTTGAACTGTATGTATGAATTCATTGAATAAGGTGTTGAGTCCACGTAGATCTTCATAATGATTTAGTGGATAAAAATAATTCTTAGTTTTATATTAAAATTGGTTTTTATTTGAAATTATATATGTATTATTCTCCATGATTTTAAATGTACTGTATTTATATGTTATTCTGGAACTATATGTCGCATATATATTGATAAACATGGATTTTCAATGATTTATTATGCTTTGTTTAGTTTTATTTGATATTGGAAATCATGTTTGTAAAGAATATTTGTTTAATTTTGCATTATTTTGAAGAATTGATACTCTAAGGCAGATTTTGCCATTTTTAGAAAATTGGAGAACAATTGAAGATATAAAAGTGGATATTATTAAATCATATCTCAATAGGAGTGCTCAGGTGTAAACGGTTCATAAATCGAAGTTTGGACGAGAGAGATGGGTAAAACAAGAAAGTCGTCGATCTGCTGAGCAAGACGAGACTTTCGATTTTTTCCATATTTTAGCGAATTATCCAAATTTTCCACTTTTTATTGTATTTTCTAGCCAACTAGGATATATATATATATATATATATTCATTTTAGGGTTCAAGAAACATTATCCACCTATATATACTCCCTCTTAACAGTTCCCAATTATTATTTTTTCATATTTTTAAGAGTTAGACTTTATTTTTAGTTTCTTGCCAGAGTAGAGATTTAATTATTTTTTCGTTCAGACATCAAGATTTCATTATGGAATTGTTCATACACTAATTTATTATTTAATTCAATTATATTTTGATTTATTTCTTTCTATTTAATTCTTGCTATGGGTAGCTAAATTCCTATTTATTCGAGGGATTGTATGATATAGTAGGAATTTATGTAATTGATCTATGAAGCCTATTTACCTTTCGATTTATGATTTATGATTTTTGATACTATTTTATGCTAGATAACTGACCATTATTGATGCATGCTAGTTGCTTGATTAAAGACTTAACGGTTTTAATTAGGTGATCGAATTCAGGAATTCATAGTATAATTAATCTAAAGACTTGGTGGTTTTAGTATTAATTATAGGAGAATAAATTTTATGTGCTTTTGTGAGTTTTTATGTGTTCTTGAGATCTAGATGAGATAAAATATATATTAATCTATTATTACAAGCTATCCGATCCAGGAGCCTGTGTTATTTATTTGATTCTTCATCTGAATTGACTTAATTATGGTTAATAGGGCTATAGATTGATTGTGTTATTTTTTTATTATATTATTATGTCCCATAGGATTAGTCTTTTAATTTGATATTCTTCTAGACCTGTTTTACTTTACTTTTACTCCCTATATCCCATTTAAAATGTAAAACTTTTCTTTTGGGTTGTCTCATTACAAATGTCCCATTCCATTTTAAGTAATTATCTCTTCAAAAAGTGTGGACCTACCAACTTTTTATCACTTTAACTACTTTATACTTATCTCCTAAATACTCATGCCCAAAAGTAAGGGGACAGTTTAAATGGGACGGAGGGAGTATTATTTATTTTCTAATCTTTTATCATATCAATCTACACCTTTGTTTAGCTGGATAATTGTGAAGCATCTGTTTTATTATTGCTGTCTTTTCATGTTTTTAGTCCTTGTGTATATGATACTATGCTTGCTAGATGTCTACAATAGACACCGTTTAGCTGCGGTATTTTATTGCTGGGATTTTAGTGATCAACTTTTTGGCACCATTGCCAAGGACCGTATAGATTATACAGTAATAGTTTTCTAATGTGTAGTGATTAATTCAGACGTTATTTATTTTTATTTTTATTCTTTTCTTGTTGGATTCTGAATTTTTCTTTCTATCTTTTGTTGATAATGCATGAATACAAGATCCAAGATAGAGTATTTCTTTCTGATCTCGATATTTTATGCTTCCGTAATTACTCATGTTTCCTTACCCATGATATGGTAAGAAATCAACACTAAAGTCCCCCTTTCTTTCCCGTTTCTTTAATCCAACTCCAAGTCGCGGCCTGACAAGGCAGTCCTTCGGGATTAGCCGAGTCAGGCTGTGACATGTCTAGTGACCAGCTAGCTCATTTTTGAAGTGGCTGAGCTCCTCTCGTATGAACTGGTATCCCTGTCCCGGTGTATCATGAGGCTCTGTAATATATGAGTATGGTGGGGCCCGATGTTGCTCTCTACCGGTCAGTGTCTGCCAATTGCTCGATATGCTCAGCTCCCTTATCCCCGGGCTTATCCTCATTGTCAAAAGGGACTGTAATTCCAAAAGTTGTTAAATCTGTATTTCGGTGCATTGTGTAAGTGTCGAGTTATTTATATGTAATTAATCTCTTTAAATTCACCCGACATCCCCATCTTGCTTACTTACCTAAGATTTTTATTTACGGTTTCATATTATTTTACACCTCCTATTTATTTCTCCTTGCATTCTTGTTACTTTCTGGTTTATTATGAGTTTTCTGTGGATTGGTTAGACCAGGGTTTAAAAATTGAAAAGGGAAGAAAGGCCCTTAACAAGACAACAGGAGACTTCTAATCTGATTCTTTTATCCTACTACTTTTAGGTTTGCTTAATTCGACAATTAATTATAGAATTAGAATTAAATAATATTAAAACAGCCAAACATCAGTACCAATAAATTAGATGAAAATTCACGTGCTAATAGAATTTGTGATGTGGTCGAAGGTTGAAAATACATATATTAGGCCCAACTCAAAAATTGCAATCTGAATAAATTAATAGACTTAATATTTGGCAACTTATAAGCCCGACTCAATGAGTACATTAGTCTTGGGCCTCGAACAAGCTCATACTTCTTTTTCGAGATTGAGATACATATTATATCATGCTGTTGAATATATATTACAAAGATTATAATAATTCGTAGTAAATAAAATACAATCTATATATTAGTAGAATTTGAACCAAAGGCCTCTTACTAAAGAAAAACTTTTAACCTCTCAACTTTGTGATTAGGACCTCATATATACTCATTACACCATCACAATCATGGGATCCTCTATCTTATTTTTGGTGTTTTACTATCAAGTTTTTTTTCCATTTATTTTATTCAATATTTATATTTGTGCTTCGTTCATAATTTTACAATAATAATTAGGATCTATCAATCCAAATAGAATCATAATTGTCCTTTTACATTTAAATTGGTAATTTTGCAATTGGCAATTGATTGTTAGGATTGATTATTGCATAATTAGGATATATAAATTCTCCAAGCTTCAATTTTTGGCAAGGCAAGAAATGTTAATAGGATTCATAATAATAATATTTTTTTTATTTATAATGGTCATAAAATTTGTGGGTCAGATGATCCATAACAAGTATATACTTCTAATGTCAAATTTTAGTGTTTCTCAATAATCTAATATTATTACAATCGACTAATCAAATCTCCAATATACTAAGAAAATATGTGACAATTAATTAACTACCTAAATTTCGACTATCGGGTAGATGCAAATCTGCCTCCATAATATTACTTAAGTCAAAACGGAAAATTTTGTTAATTTGTGAGGCAATAGCCTACACTCATAATCTAATCTGTCTCGTTACCATAAATACAATTTACCCAAATCAAATGACAAACCTATATATATATACATACACATTTCGTCACTCATCTATATATTCAAATATATCACCCTTAATTATCAATATATATATTTACATATTTCTCAGCTTATTCAACATGAATTTTTCAAGAATTGCATATTTGGTTTCCATGTTTGCTGTGCTAATTCTTTTGGTTAATAATAATGCAGTAGCTGCTGATGATTTTGAAGTCTGCTTCAGAAATTGCATTGCCACTTGCGATAAAAAGGTGTTGTCTTGTGAACGAGGGTGTCGATACAAGTGCGCCCAAGGTGGGCCACCAGCTACTTCAAGGTTCACAGATCCAAATATAAATTGAGAAAATAATTCTTATCATAGTAAATTATATATCAGACTTATATATAATAAATAAGTTTGTATTCAGCACGTACAGCTCGTGCTGATTTATAAATAAAGATTGTTTGTAAGGTCACCATGTCTATCTTTTCGAGAGAAAAAATAAAATCCTAAACTTGTATTTATTTTAATGTGCATTATTTCTTATTTTAGTTTGCGATACAAATTTTGTGTGAGCACACGCATATGCAATGTCACGATAAACAGCTTCTCGCAATCATGCAGAGTTGTCAAGTTGGTTTAGGTTGAATCAGAGCGGATCTATCGATAATGACGGGCGTAAAATATCAATGGGAGGATTATTGTACAAATTTCAACCACAACAATTTATTAATCACGTGGTGTACATGTATGCAAATTTAAGTTTGGCCAACGTAAATAACAGCAAAATTAATTACAAAAAAACATTTCATTTTCACAATTTGAATATAACCAAATCATATATTCCAAAAATACTTGTAAAACTTTTGTCAACGAGCATGAGATGTTAATATATTCCCAAAAACTCTCGTGGGTCGACCCTATGTAGGGGCGTCCAAAAGTATAATTTATAATGAAAAAATTATCATTTCACTATAACAAAAATAGTTTTGAGATATCGAAAAGTGCCTCAATATATACTATTTTGGGGCACTTATGATTTTGGGGCATTATCACATGTGTTGCCAATTATCGTGTCTCAATAGTGTTAGGGCTCTTTTAAGTGTCTCTAAACCAATAGCTTTCAATCATTTTCATGTGTCCCAAGATTGATTTCTTAAGGCATATATAAATGCCCTTAACAAATTTAGTTTGTGTCTCAATATTTCTTGAGGCACGTTTATGTTCGATATTTATATAAAGACACAAATAAGTGTTTCGACATTGTATTTCAAGGCATTTACATATGCCTTTAAATGTAATATCGAGACACTTATTTATGTCTTTATATAAATATCGGACATAAATAATGTAGCATCAAAATTCCTTTTATGTCTCCATATTAATTTCTTGGGGCACTTACTTGTGCCTTAAATTCAATTTGAGGCATATAATGTGTAGCAATAAACTTCCATATATATCCATAAATTAATATTATAAAACACTTATTTGAGCCCTCACATAAAACTAGAAACACTTTCATGTGTAGTATTGGAAATCTTGTGCCCCAAACACATTGCTATATATTAAACGTAAATTTATTTAAATTCTACAACTTATCAACTTTTAATACTAAACAATCTAAATGACAATTATGCATAAAGCTCATGTCATCCCACTTATTTCCATATTTGCTAGAAAAAATAAATGGAGTTATAAAATTGTTTCTGCATAATACAAATTAAAAAATCACACCATCTAAAATATGAAAGGTCATTTAAGATCAAATGCTCCTGCTCCATCAAATTCTTGTATCAATTCTCATTCTCATCCAAGGCAATCTACATATTAGATAAAGAAAATATTATACTAACACAAAAAACAAGTTATTGATAATACCATAAAGAGATGAGTTGCACACAATATGTAGACATATACACTTCATCATACACACAGTTTCAATAGTTAAGAAAAAAGAATATACCAATGATAAAGCCCAAGCGATCGGTGCTCTAATAGAATCTCCAATTGTTTCATGAAGTTCTGTTGGATAAATCAACATTTCTTCATGCTTTAAAATAGATTGAATGATCACGTCACAAATTCCAGGTCCATGATCTCTACCATTTAGTACAACATCTCCTATTGCTCTCAAAATGCCCATTGCAATAATTTCATTCAAATTAACAAGACTTTTCAATTTCACATATGCTCCAACCTGAAATTTGATGCTTATTAATAACATAATCGAAAGCATATATAAACTTATTTCATGTAATAAGTAGCTTTACTTCTCATGCTTACATTCATACGAACTAGACGACTAATTGATTCAGAGGAAGTTTGATTATTTGAAGATAAAACCTGAGAACCTCGTGTCTGAGATAATCCACCTGGATGTGATATGGTATGCACCAAAGCTGTCAACTCTTCAACCTTTTGCTTCAATGCTTTCATTTCTTCTTTCTCTTCCATAGATTTTCGATAAAGTACATCATGACTAGGTCTCCCACCATATATATCATTTGGTTTCACTCCCATACCATACATGCGCAATCGCCCATCTTTATCCTTACCCATTATCTTTGCAAAAGCATCATCAGGTTTATGCACAACAACAACATCACTTGAATTTTCATTATTTTGTGCATCTAACTCTTTCATTTTTTTCCTTTAAAAAAATTACAAAATGTGTATTGATAACTAAAACATCATACTATATAAAATTAAACTAAATTGTAAAAAATACATATTAACTTACAATGGCTTGTTGAACTGTCTCATTCATAGGTGAATCATCTGACGGATAACAACACATTTCAAATAACTCTGCTCTCGTGGGATGTCTACCCATATGTTCGCGGTATAATAAATTTATCAAATAATATGATCCATTGAAGTTATTAGAATTCAAAATTAACAAATCTATAATATTATTGTTATTAGAATTTAATATTACCATTATTTCACTCAGAACTGCATAACTTCTTTTTCCCATTCGATGAAGATTCTCCAACTTAGCACGAGCTTCTTTTTTCTTTTCACTAAGTTGCTAAAGTATCTAAAGGAAAAACTAATACAAATAAACAAGTACAAAATAATATATTAAACCTTCAAACACATTATGCAATTAACTCATTTGACATGTTCAGTATAAGTTAACTAAAACTAAAATACTATAAGTAAAATATGTGATTTTGTACATGTGCTTTGTGTTCCTTGATTTATTTTGGACATTACATACTTGTAAGACAAATATGATGCATTATAAAGTATTTCATAAACAATAACATTAGATAAATAGGGAAAACATGTAACCTATTTGGGGTTCATATGAGTCATTCAACGAACAAGGGATGGCATTCCTTTGATCAGGCCTTTGTTGCCTTGCATGATTGCTACGAGGTTTTCTTATTAGGGTTGCACTTCTTTTAGTTGGGTCTATGCCTACACCATGTGAATGAAATCATTTTCATAAATAGTTAGAACTTCATAACTATAAATGTGATAGGCTATAAAATATTTCATAAGCGAAAATACTACAACCTATTTGACTTTCAATTTCATCGTCCAGGAGCGAGGAAGGCATTGCTTTACTCGGATCTTTGATACATTAGACGATCACCACCGAATCTTGTTCACACCATGACCGAATATAAGTATGAATCAAATATAGAATGTGACCACTTATCAATCAGATATAACTGGAATGTTGCTAGAAATAAAGTGTGACATCATACATTGTAATAAAAAAAACACAGTAACATATATTAGGAACATTTGTAATACAAATATAGAAGGTGAACACTTATCAATCAAACTATAATTCCTTCTACATCTTCCCTAACCAAACTTATACTTCCAGCTTCATTGTGAGCTTGTTGATCAACACTAGTTTCATGATACGTGTCAGTATCTATGTTCAAAATGAGATCCATATCAAACATATCTCTAGCTTTTGTCTTCACAACAATGTGCCACCCTTTATCAACTGGATCTTCAACATAGAAAACTTGTTGTGCTTATGAAGCCAAGATAAATGGTTCATTGTCTTTGTCTTAATCGAGAAAATTTACTAACGTGAAGCCATAGTCATCTTCTTTTACTTCTATTCCCTTTGACACCCAATCACAATCAAACATCACTATTTTTCTACCCATAAAATATTCTAGTTCAATTATATCTTTCAGCACCCCATAGTATGTGACTCACTGACAATGGGATTATTGTCACTTCTACTAGCAAAACTATTAGTTTGTGCAGTAACAACAATGCCACTGTTTTGAGTTTTCCTTCGAGACTCATACTTTTTCACATGAAATCTAAATCCATTAATTATGAATCCTCTATATCGTTTTCCCACAAGATTCGGGCCTTGAGCTAATGACCTAAGTTCTTCCGGTACTTGATTCCCAGAATGATGTAAGGTTTCAACCTGTTAGTAAAATAAAAATAATCAAAATAGATATCAATTAGACAAGAAAAATAATAATATAAATAAAAAAAATCTTTAAACTTAACTTACATGGTTATAAAATCAATTGGAAAATGTTTCACTATGAATCCGTTCAACATCTTTTTTACCAAGACAATGATTTTCACGTTCGACCAGATCTTTATGTTCTCTATATCATTTTGCATAAAATAAGAATATCATAATAAGATGGTAATTTAATGACAATGAATCTATTATTTACTTACTTGAAGAAAGATTCAATCGAACTACAATTGAATAACACATATTGGTGTGCCTTCTTTTTCTTTTCTATGTCGATATTAACAGATTCTTCCTTTCCAATATGGCATCCTGGATTAAAAAATATTGGAAACTCTATCGAGTCTTCAACACCAAAATCATCATTTCTCCTAATTTGTTAAACTTAATCTCCACATCATCTAAATATCTTGAAAACAAAATGTTAAGCATTCTTCAAGCAAGTATGCTTCAACAATGGAACCTACGGACGACTTGGATTTCGCACATATGATTTTAATGTGGATAGGTACCTAAAATTCATAAAAGAATATTAAGTTCCAGACTTTTCTTTCATTAATACATTGGAAATAATATTGATAATACCTCTCAATAGGATACATCTAACGGTATTGAACCGGTCCCGCAATTCGAGCCTCATATGCCAAATGAATAGGTAAATGAATCATAATGTCGAAGAATGACGGTGGAAATTTTTTCCAAGTCACAAAAGAACTTGACATTGTCTTTCTCTATCTGAATCAAATCACCGAGATTTAGAACCTTAGAGCAAAGTTGTGCAAAAAACTACAGTTTAATCAATGGATTCTGACATGTTTTGGCAAAACTTTACGCAATGAAATAAGAAGCAATTGTTGCATCAAGACATGGTTGTCATGACTCTTCAAACCATAAATTTTATTTGATTTGGATTGAGCGCACCTCGAGATGTTTGAAGCATAACCAATAGGTACTTTCACATTTCGAAGAATATCACAGAACATATCTTTCTCTTTTTTGCTCATTGAAAAACAAGCAGCTGGCAAATACTTCTTCCCCGAATCCATAATAACAGGGTGAAGTTCACTCCTTATGCCCATGTCTTCCAAATCAAGACGAGAATTTTCATGATCTTTTGATTTGCCTTCTATATTCAAAAGTGTACCTATAACAATATCACATATATTTTTCGATATGCATAACATCCAAATTATGGCGTAGCATGATATCTTTCAATATGACAAGTAAAAAAACTTCTTTTTTCCGGTTATGAGAAGAGATGGATTATCATTTACTTTCTTCCCAAATCTTACATTAAACCAAGCTAGTTTCTCTAATATCATGTTTCCATTCTAACTTGAGGAGCATGCGGTATTCTTCGTTACCATCAAAAGATCTAGCATTTCTTGATAAAGACGACTACGGTTCAAAATCTACAATGACCCATGTAAGATTGTTTACGACTTTTGTGCAAGTATATGGAACATGTGTCCTTATGACATAGCGGACATGCTAGTTTCCCTTTGTACTCGACGGACAAACTTGCGTATGCGGGAAAATCATTCATTGTCCATAGCAAAAAACACGCATACTAAAGTTTTGTTTGGTAGATACATCATATGTATCAACCCCATTCCATAATTCTTTAATTCCTCTACTAAAGGTTGCGGTATACATCAATGTTTTTCCAGGGGATGAAGGTCCGGAATGAGTAAAGTTAAAAAGAAAAATGGCTCTTTCATACACATCCATGGGGGCATATTATATGGGGTCAATATAACAGGCCATGTACTATGAGCAGTAGTCATCATTCTAAATGGACTAAATCCATCAGCGACCAAGCCTCACATTTCTCGATTCACTAGTAAAATCACGATGTCGACGGTCAAAATCATGCCAAAGGGAAGAATCACTAGGATGTCTCAAATAGCCATCCTTAGTGCATTTTTCTTTGTGTCAGCTCATGAATGATGTTGTTTTAGATGACATAAAAAGTCTATACAATCTAGGTTTTAAGGGAAAGTACCTCAAAACCTTTGCTGACACTTTTTTGCACTTCAAAGATAAATCATCTTGGCTTGAAGAATCGAAATCGGTTTGACAAATCTTGGTTCATTGCGGACATGACAAAGTGTCATTCTCATGATCTTTCCAATACAACATGCAATCATTAGGACATGCATCTATCTTGATATAACTGAGTCGTAACTCTCATATTATCTTACGCATCTCATAGTAAGATGTGGGTAATGTATGCGTCAAATCTAGAAATGCCTCTTTCACTAATTCAAGAAGCATTGTAAATGATTTGTTAGACCATTTTCCAGTAACTTTCAAATGGAAAAGTCTAATGATGAACTTGAGCTTTGAAAAGTGCTTGCACCCGGGATATAAATGTAATACCTCGAGAAATTTAAAACTTTATTTATTAAGCTAAATCGAGATTTGAGTTTAGAACGATTATTAAAATTATAATCATCGATGATTCGATTTTATTTCGAACGAGAAAATTTAAGCGAATCTGATTCTGAATTGAGCTAGATATTTTATCTTGAATAAATTGTCTAATCAAACCACATCATTTCAAATCCCCAAAATCCTCCACTTTTCCTACTTTACTCCACTTTTCTTCAACACTTACAATCATCCTTCTTATCCTACTCTATAATGTACTTACTCTAGTGTGTACCTTATGAGACCTCTCCAACACTTACTATCATCCTACACACTCATTCAACAAAACAAAGCAAATTTGCAGCCATATTTCCATTCATACAAATCATCTCACTTCAAGAAAAATAATGAACTCCCATGTCTCAAACAAATTCTAAGGTAACATCTCTAATACTCTCTGCATTCTCTTTTTTTGGTAACCACTCTAACTATACACACTTGATTCCATTTCAGCAGCCATCACCCATTCATTGATACCAAAGATTCACAACATTCAAGTAAAAATTGCAAGAGGTTAGCTTCAAATCCATTCATTCTACAAGTACATAATATTATGCATTCATCTAATTGCAAATCAAGAACTACTTATATGTTTCATTGTATCGTTACAAAGCGAAGAACCAACACAAATATATCTGTAATATCCCAAAGTTTTAAAACTAAATTACGATAAAATAAGTCGTTAATTATGATTTTGTTTCGATAATTGAAATAGTAATTTATCGAAGCTCAATTTTGATTATTCAATATTTATATTTGTGCTTCGTTTATAATTTTACAATAATAATTAGGATCTATCAATCCAAATAGAATCATAATTGTCCTTTTACATTTAAATTGGTAATTTTGCAATTGGCAATTGATTGTTAGGATTGATTATTGCATAATTAGGATATATAAATTCTCCAAGCTTCAATTTTTGGCAAGAAATGTTAATAGGATTCATAATAATAATATTTTTTTTATTTATAATGGTCATAAAATTTGTGGGACAGATGATCCATAACAAGGTATATATATATATATATATATACTTCTAATGCCAAATTTTAGTGTTTCTCAATAATCTAATATTATTACAATCGACTAATCAAATCTCCAATATACTAAGAAAATCTGTGACAATTAATTAACTACCTAAATTTCGACTATCGGGTAGATGCAAATCTGCCTCCATAATATTACTTAAGTCAAAACGGAAAATTTTGTTAATTTGTGAGGCAATAGCCTACACTCATAATCTAATCTGTCTCGTTACCATAAATACAATTTACCCAAATCAAATGACAAACCTATATATATATACATACATTTCGTCACTCATCTATATATTCAAATATATCACCCTTAATTATCAATATATATATTTACATATTTCTCAGCTTATTCAACATGAATTTTTCAAGAATTGCATATTTGGTTTCCATGTTTGCTGTGCTAATTCTTTTGGTTAATAATAATGCAGTAGCTGCTGATGATTTTGAAGTCTGCTTCAGAAATTGCATTGCCACTTGCGATAAAAAGGTGTTGTCTTGTGAACGAGGGTGTCGATACAAGTGCGCCCAAGGTGGGCCACCAGCTACTTCAAGGTTCACAGATCCAAATATAAATTGAGAAAATAATTCTTATCATAGTAAATTATATATCAGACTTATATATAATAAATAAGTTTGTATTCAGCACGTACAGCTCGTGCTGATTTATAAATAAAGATTGTTTGTAAGGTCACCATGTCTATCTTTTCTGAGAGAAAAAAATAAAATCCTAAACTTGTATTTATTTTTAATGTGCATTATTTCTTATTTTAGTTTGCGATACAAATTTTGTGTGAGCACACGCATATGCAATGTCACGATAAACAGCTTCGCAATCATGCAGAGTTGTCAAGTTGGTTTAGGTTGAATCAGAGCGGATCTATCGATAATGACGAAGGCAGAAAATATCAATGGGAGGGATTATTGTACAAATTTCAACCACAACAATTTATTAATCACGTGGTGTACATGTATGCAAATTTAAGTTTGGCCAACGTAAATAACAGCAAAATTAATTACAAAAAAACATTTCATTTTCACAATTTGAATATAACCAAATCATATATTCCAAAAATACTTGTAAAACTTTTGTCAACGAGCATGAGATGTTAATATATTCCCAAAAACTCTCGTGGGGTCGACCCTATGTAGGGGACGTCCAAAAAGTATAATTTATAATGAAAAAAATTATCATTTCACTATAACAAAAAATAGTTTTTGAGATATCGAAAAGTGCCTCAATATATACTATTTTGGGGCACTTATGATTTTGGGGGCATTATCACATGTGTTGCCAATTATCGTGTCTCAATAGTGTTAGGGGCTCTTTTTAAGTGTCTCTAAACCAATAGCTTTCCAATCATTTTCATATGTCCCAAGATTGATTTCTTAAGGCATATATAAATGCCCCTTAACAAATTTAGTTTGTGTCTCAATATTTCTTGAGGCACATTTTATGTTCCGATATTTATATAAAAGACACAAATAAGTGTTTCGACATTGTATTTCAAGGCATTTACATATGCCTTTAAATGTAATATCGAGACACTTATTTATGTCTTTTATATAAATATCGGGACATAAAATGTATAGCATCAAAATTCCTTTTATGTCTCCATATTAATTTCTTGGGGCACTTACTTGTGCCCTTAAATTCAATTTGAGGCATATAATGTGTAGCAATAAACTTCCATATATGTCCACAAATTAATATTATGAGACACTTACTTGAGCCATCACATAAAACTAGAAACCCTTTCATGTGTAGAATTAGAAATCTTGTGCCCCAAACACATTGCTATATATTAAACGTAAATTTATTTAAAATCGCAACTTCATCAACTTTTAATACTAAAAATCTAAATGACAATTATGCATAAAGCTCATGTCATCCCACTTATTTCCATATTTGCTAGAAAAAATAAATGGAGTTATAAAATTGTTTCTGCATAATACAAATTAAAAAATCACACCATCTAAAATATGAAAGGTCATTTAAGATCAAATTGCATGAGAATGTTAACAAATTCCCAAAACCCTCTTGGGGTCGAATACTATGTAGGAGGCGTTCAAAATTATCATTTATAATGAAAAAATTATCATTTATAGTGAAAAAATATTATTATTTATTTTTTTACATTTTAAATTAAAACTATCATTTACGGTGAATAAAATATCATTTGTATTGGAAAGAAGTATCACTAATATTGAAAAATATATAATTATCCCCACGTATGATCAGCTCCACCGAAGTATACCTCTAACATATTTGGATTTAGTTGGTAAGAGATTTCAATTTTTTTTAAATAAAGTGAGATTGTAAGGACACTATATATCGTGCCGTCTTCATTGTGGCAACTAACACAAGTCCGTCGTCGACGACCATGGAGAAGAAGATAATCATACATACACAAATCGTAATGAATGTGCAAATGGATATGTTCGTGCATTTGAAACATTTAGTCAAATATTGCTTAGTCAATTTTCAGTTATATCTCTTCAGTATCAAAATGATATTGATAGAGGGTTCCAAAACTATGTTGTGCTGCTGTGTGTTGGTGATGACAGTTCAATAACATGCAATATAAATAACGATATTAGGAAACCGCTGACTGCTTTCGGATGCAGTCGACTAAAACTCTAGCTTACGAGTGCTAGACGATCAAGCTTTCAGCAATTGACACTTCGTTGCTTATTTGCCCAAACTTCTACACAACTTTTTGGGGGGTTTGTAAGGAGGTTTCCAACTAAGATTTTGAGTTGACATAGACGTCAAACTCAGTATATCTAGGCTTAAGATAAACACGATGAATATCCTAAACTTGAGGAAATGTATACTGAAATCTCGAGCTAATAAATATATGTGAGCTCTTGAGATTTACTGATAGCACTGTGAACTTCTTTCTTCGAAATCATTGTTTGAATGTTCTTGAGCTTAAGCTTTCAATGCTTTGAGTATTCGATTGCGCAACGTTTCAGTAAACTTCAAAGGTTGGATTCTAAGCATATTTATAGAGAGGATGATGATAATATCGTTGGAGACAGCACCAATCACATTATTTTATTTATCATTTGAATTATTCCCATTGAGAACTGTATCATCGTACACTGTAGCTCTACAACTCTGAAAAAGTCTTCTGGTATGTCAAGATCTTTTACAGATAGGCTACCACATGAGGCAATTCAAACAATCTGGCTTAAAATCTTCCGTGTTTCTTCAATTGAGTTTACTCCATGTTTTATCAGTACGTCAATTTCAAGTTGGGTCAGTTGAGACTGTTCCGTCTTTCATCAACAGGTTGGACTCTCGTCTTTTGTCAGCTAGGTAACTTGAGTCAGTTAGATGCTTTTAGCTTGACGTAGGTGTAGTCAGTTTTTACCTTTTACAAGTCAGCTTTGACTTAATATCGCTAGCATTAACTACTTGTCAGTAGTTTTGACTATGGCTCAACAGCTTTGATCACCAGATGTCGGTTTGACTTACGGTAGATAACTGACTCCTCAACATGACGATCGTATTTGGTATGACACTTGGTCATATTCTGACTTCTTAATCTCTTCAGCATTGAGCCTCAGTCTCCGATCTTCAGACTTCAGTCTTATGACTTGAATTTCGTTCTTCAACTTTACTCCAGTAACTCTTGTTCATCAGCATTGCAATATTTCCATCTTTAGACATCAGTTGGCCTTCCGCCAGTCTTCAGTACGCGATACTTCAGTTGAGCTTCTATCAGATGCATTGATACACTACTAGGAAAAAAGTTTTAACTATGCATAAAATGCGTAGTCTATGTGCGTTTTGAACCGTAGAGAAAAGTGGCGTAGAGAAAGCTAGGCGCACATATACTACACTTTTTATGCGTAGTCTATATCGACTATAGACTACACTTTTTCGCACATACACTACGCTTTTTAAGCGTAGTCTATACCGACTATAGACTACAATTAATTTCGCACATACACTACGCTTTTTAAGCGTAGTCTATATGGACTATAGACTACAATTAACACTACGCTTTTTAAGCGTAGTCTATATCGACTATAGACTACACTTAATGTCACATACACTACGCGTTTTATGTGTAGTCTAAAATCGTTAAAACCGAATTACGCGTTTTAAATTATACTACGATTTTTGGGGAAAAAGCGTAGTCTAAATAAAAAATTTACTACGATTTTTGACTGTATTTACTACGGTTTTTTATAATTTACTCTGGTTTTTATGCCAAATATACTATGATTTTTATGCCAAATTTTATATTTTATATACTACGCTTTTTCTATTACAACCGTAGTCAATTTAGCATAACGACTACGGTTGACTTTTCAAACCGCAGTCAATATATCTTTTGTACTACGGTTTTTCAATTTCAACCGTAGTTAATTTCTTTATTTAAAACATGTACAATTAATAACGCATAATCTAATAGCAAATGGGAATAAAATATCCTTGCTTTTATTACGTTCAAAATCACTATACAAAAATATATAATCTGTTTTCATTACTGCTATAAAATCACTATACAAAAATATTGGTCACATCACATAACAAAACAATAAGAACGTATCCCCCATATCAAAGTACGAAATAATTCAAAAGATCAATAGCTTACAGCTAAAACATCACAATACTATATGTGAAGACGCATGAGATTGGCCCATTCAACACGATCTTCATAAATTTCCTCTCGAGAATAAGTTCGATTTTAAAGCTATTAACCTTTCAAAAATATAATATTAGCACTCTTATATGAAAAAAATGATTATATTAAAGATTTTTTACCCAATAAGAACATAAATAAAATGTTTATCTTACATGTGAACGTAAAGAAATAGAACCCTCTTCATAACTTCTTCAATGATATCTTTCATGAAACGTAGTACAAAGAACCCACATTGCTTGGAATCGGACTGTCTTGGACACTTTTTAAAATATCAAATATTAGCAAGAATGCATGTATATTATATCCAACATAAAAAAGAAAACAAACGTGATTTGATAAATGAAAATACCTTTACGATTTCTAAAGTTGGTTGTGTCTTCCCTCTTTTCTCCAATTTTGCATTAAACATAAAAATTGTCCTTCAAGAAATTAATAGTAATTAGATACAAGCAAATGCAAAAATATAGTAACATTTGATATAAGCATTTATGACTAAATGTTCCAAAATTGAAAGAAAGGAAAAGGTTCAATCATGAGATTAATGACTAAACACATATTTTTCATAAATGATTAGTATTTTTCAAAAATAAAATTATGTCAGTAAGTTCAATCAAGAGATTAATATCTTGCAGATATATGATATTATCATGAAAGACTGAATATCCATACCAAATTTTTATTGCCTTTGGACCATAATTTCACCTTTCACTTATTCAATATGGCGCCGAGGACAATGCCCCACAATTTTCATCCTACCTATATCAATACCAATATTGTAAAAAACTATCATACATGAGCCCTTAGTCAGTAAAAGGTTCTTCTATTTTATATTTTCTTTTCCTTTTGGCTTTTCTTTGTTTTCCTTTTTCTAATTGTGGCAATTTATGTAATAATATATAACCCAATGTGATTAGGATCTAGGACAAACAAGGTCACCTATGCTTGGTCGCTACTTCAGTTACGTAGCTCACACTTCTTTTAAGTTTACTATTTAACTTATATGAGGAATTGAGCGCATCTTATATGTGCAAACAGACGATAAAGCTCTGTTAACTTATTCTCTAGTGTTTTATTGCCACACATAACTAGCTAGCTAGCATCAATGTGATTCACTATTGTGCTACAAACACGATTTGATATAATATATAATCTTTGACATTTACAAGATCTTGAGTAAATGTAGAGTAACATGGTCAATCAACCAAGAGAATAATATTAATTCTATATCAACAAATAGAAATATGATGTGTTAGGAAATAACAGCTAACACCTAGAAATAGGCCTTGGACACTTATAGGCAGCCTAGCTGCTTCTATATGATGTGTTAGGAAATAACAGCTAACACCTACAAAGAGGCCTTGGACACTTATAGGCAGCCTAGCTACAATATGATAAAATTTATGTCAATTACCAAGTTAAATAGAGCACTAGGACTTGTCTCTTCCAAAGATGTAGTGTGCTGAGGGATCGCAAAAAACTTATGTGCAATTTATGGACATATTTGATGGATCTTAAATTTATAATAATGGTAGAAACTCACAATGTTTTCTTTCAAATAATCAAGTCAAACTTGTTATTTAACAAATAATGTTTATCTTATTTGTTAAATAACAAGTAAGATAAATGATAAATCTTGTTTTCGTTGGGTAATAAATGAAGTAAAGAACACGAGGAAGTAACGTGGTTCGATCTATTGAAATAGATCTACGTCCACAGAGCAAGAGAGTATATGTGTATTGAGAGTGTAAGAAGCAATTACAAGGAGTGTAGATGATCAAGTGATCGATCTGAGTGTAGATGTCCCTCTTCCCTCTAATCTAGCCTCTATTTATATACCATCATATTGAGTTTGACTCTAATTCAAATAGAGTTAGACTCTAATACAAAGTCTTCTCCCATAAGGATTCTAATAGAGTTAGACTCTAATACAAAGTCTTATCTCATAAGGATTCTTTTAGATATGCATCCGAATCTTCTACGTCTCCAATTGCGATTAGAGTTGTAGTTGGTCGAGGAGTCTTCTTGGGCCGAACTCACATAGGCCGAGCTTAATGTCGGGGTGTCACGACCCCATTCCGGACCAACCCGGACTGGAGGGCGACTAGTACTAGGAGTAGTATTTTAGAGGTTACATGGATAAAATAGAGATGCATAAAAATAAACTAACATGCTTGAACAGAATATGAGATGATGTTATATTGTTTTTGAAAAGGTTTAGCCATCGGACCCCAAAACTTGGCACGATCCGATGGACCTCGATAGTTTGTAACATAAAGCATAAATAAAGGAGTTGAGTATAGCGGCGGAAAGTGTGTGAATACATATATGACGATATGCATTGAAGTATAACCCACAAATTCAAGTAAATCGGTCGAGGACCTTTGGACTCCTCAACACATCCCCATCATCACCATCGAGCTCAACCCGCACATTTAAAACAAACATGCGGGGCTAAGTACAAGAAATTGCACTCGGTGGACTCATGCCGAAAACATTTGATAATATTTGGATTACGCCAATATCGAGTAAGTCGCGAGGTTTTAGTTAAAATGCCTTGTCTTACCAAATCATTCGGTTAGTAAACATAGCTTTGCCGAGCATTTTCTTGGTGTGTATGGTCCGTATCTCATAGTCACAATACATAATAATAAATAAATAAGCGTCGAGAGGAGGCCTCCCGTCTACGACACCGTGACCGACCGTAATCCCGTGACAACACACAATCACTCTGCAAGCATATGTTAACACGGTATAGTTCCAACCTTCACGCCAATCCTAGCGGGCATTTATCATCCGCACGGGACCCGACATTAAAGGTTGGGTGCTACCACAACAATTGATATAATAGTTCCAACCATCTCCACACTTACCCGGCATAACGGATAGGATCCATACACAAACGAAATATTTTTGGCGGTGTGCGGTAAAACATTTGTTAAGCAGGTTGTAGGATAAGTCTTTGTAAATAAACTCATTTGAAATAACGGTAAGTCACGTTTAGTGGGGTAAGAAAAGGCCCACAAGATAAAGAAGCCCACCGGACTATGGTTCGTTGTAAAAGTCCAGTTTCGATCGTTCGTCAAAATCCGTCATTGCGTTTGCGTCCGCACTTTACTGGCGAGGCTTTGATGCGTCGCTCAAGTCTCTCGAGACTTTCGAAAGCTAAGATAAAACTTGATATTTCATATCGATGTAGACTGAATTCCTTAGGGATTCAATACGTCTCTAACACGTATCGATTGACTTTTCTCGTTCCTCGAGATACGTTCAACGTATAAGTACGTTTTTCGATATATGGATTTCATTTGTGAAATCTTTTCTTACTAATGAGGTATCATACTCAATTAGTATATCTTATGCGTACTGACGTATTTATAAGCGTATAATCGTACGTTTGACTTGAAAAGTCAACGAAGTCGACAACGTCGACAAAGTCAACGATTTTGACTTTTAAATAGTAATTTCTTACTATTTTGTTTAAAAATCGAATTTGATCGATTTGAAAGCGTAAGTCCTACTTTTCGATTTATCTTGTAAATCGAGGCCTTATAAATATTTTCGCATTTTTAATAACCCTTTTTATAAATAAAAAGCGTATTTTGGTTTTTAAAACGTTATAAAATGAACGTTTGTCTCAAACATAACAATCTATGTTTATAAAATTTTGTAAAATTTTTAAAAACTGTCAGAAAATTAATTTAGCAAAAATTCATTAATAAACTGTTTTAAAAGGATTTAAAATCCTTATTAATTATCGAAAACTTCGATAATTAATTTAAAATGTCAAATGACCTTTGAAAATTTTTCTAAATTAATATAGTGCATTATTATACACTATGGTCCAGAATATGTATTTATCAAATTCATATGGTATTATTTGATATTTATTTATATATATACATATATATGTTTACGGTAATTTCAAATAAATAGGGAATAATTATCCAAAAATTCCCAAAATTGATATATACCTAGTGTAATATCCCAACATCAATATAAATTACCAATATAACCTATAGTTCACCATAACATTCATTTAATAATATATAGTAATTATTCACGGTAATAATTTGATAATTACCGAATAATTAGCAAATAATTTCTAAAAATTCCAAATAAATTCCAACATGATTAAAAATTATATTATAACATTGTAACATCATAACATCAACCAAAAACATTTGAATCATCACCATATGAAGCTCAATAGCTCTCGTTTTTTTTTGATTCAAAGTGTTATTTTATTTTCAAAAATTCCAACAATTATATACTAGGTTTATACACTATAGTATACTAATATAACATCATAATATTTATCAAAACTAATTAAATCATCACCTTCAAGAGCAACAAGCTCACGGCTTATTTGATTTAAAATAGTATTTGATTTCCAAAAATTCTAATAAATTCACACAATGCATAAATAATATACTAAAGCATTTATACACCATTGCATGTTCAAAAATAAAATCATACACCAAGCTATACCATTATAAGCTCACGGTACTTTTCAAAAATCATAGCATATGGTTTTCAAAAATTCTAATTAAATCATAGAACATATAATCAAGGTTCTAAAGAATTAATATGCCATTACATGCTTGAAATAAAATTATACACTAAGGCATAACATAGATAAGCTCACGGTATTCACAAAATTTTGGCTAGGGTTTTCCAAAATTTGCTAAATCAATACCATAGTCTTAAATCATAACATAGATCATATATTCATCATAAAAATGATTAGAACATGCTCGGTCACTACCATTTCTTTTTAACCATTTTCGAAAATTATAACAACTATATCCTATAGTTTCGAAAATAATATAAGCAAGATGCATTCATATTTTTCATATACCCATAACCTATGTTCATCTAAACATATTCACATGTATTTTTGTAATTAAAATCATCAAGAACATACATATAAACAAAGGCTCATGCTCAAGAATATTTAACACATACATATACACAATGAAACTTTCGAAACACACACATCTATATATATAAAACAGTTTCGATTTTTCTTGTGTAAATGAAGAGAGAAATCGGTACTAGGGTCTATGTATTACCTTGAGAATGGTATAGTATCACAAGGATATGGTATGGTATCACCTTGGTGAATGAATGGAGATGAAAATGGAAGAAGAAAAATTTTAGAAATGAGAGGGAGTGCTCTCGGTTTTGGGCAGAATTTGGAGAGGAAGAAGTGTGTTGTGTGTGTTCAAAAATGGGTTGAGAGTGTATAATGAGAGTGGGGTGAAGGGGAAGAGTCTCACCTATTATCTCCTCTCTCTCTCTCTCGATTTTGGGCAAGAAGAAGGCATAAAATCTGCAGCACATTGGGAGTAGGATTAGTGATGATTGAAGAGTGTTTAAGGAGCTCTTCATGTATTGGTCCATTTAAAAAGGAATCCCATGCTTTGTTGTGTAATAATGGGCGACGCATAGGAGGGTTTAGGGGGCTGATTTTATTTCAATTTTGTACATAATACATGTATTAATCATAGTATAGTTCATAGATATATAATACAAGCCAATAAAATAATTAAATCATCACTTATGCATAATTTTGAAATTACCGATAATAATTGGGAAAAATAGGATTAAAATATAAATTACACCTATTATTGATACTCATGTACATTTTTATCAAACATACACATATATATCATAATATATGATTTAGATATTAAATAATAGCATAGGATAAAATTATTACACATTTCAAGCATATAAAACCCTAATTTCGAAAATTAGGGTTTCAATTTTATAAAAACTGAAACCTTCGATTTTTATGGTTAAAATTCTGATTTAATGCTTAATAATATTCATATATATCATATTATAAAGTTTAGATACCATAGGATAATTTAATGGTATCATTTCATGCCAAAACCATAGTTTAGGAAACTAGGGTTTTAATTCCATTAGTTGGAATTATCGAGTTTTTAATACTCAATTATTGATTTTACTAATCATTAATGCTGTAATTATATAAAATAAAAATAGGAAATTAATTATTATAATTTCCGAGCATTAGACTCATTTTCAAATCGTCTCTAGGCGTTAACGTTCAAAACGTCTCAAAGCGTTCAAAATCGACTCATCTCAAAATGGTCGCAGATAAGTTCATACTTACTAAATAAATATATTCCATTTAATAAAGGAATTAAGATGGAAATTAATTCCAAGCTTCCTTTGCTCGAGAAAATTTCATGAAAAGGCGGCGTTCGATCACGTTTGACGTTAAAAAATATTGATTGAATCATTTAGTAATATTTCAATCCTTTAATTCACAATCCTTAGTGAATTATGAAAGGAATCGTTATAACAATATCGTATCGAAATCACAAGATTCGATGTCCTAAAAAGATAATATACGGCAAAACCCTAATTTCGAGTTTAGAATACCGTAATCGTATATTCGTTTCTTTGGAATATTACACGGGGTCCATTTATATTGGGCCTGATGCTTGGGCCTAGTAGTTGGGCCGTATCCTATCATATCCCCCCCCCCCCCAAAAAAAAGACGTAGAAGTGAGGTCATTTTGGATTGGGGAGAGTGATTTTGACATCGCTTCGCTGAAATCCGTAGTCTGGCGAAGTTGAATGTCGCTTGGTTTCGCCATGCCGAGGCATTCTGCCAAAGTCATATGTCGCTTGGCTTCGTCCTGTTGAGGCGTTCTACCGAAATCGTATGTCGCTCGGCTTCGTCCTGTTGAGGCGTTCTCTACCAAGTCGTATGTCGGCAGCTTCGCCTGTGAGGCGTTCGCCGAGGTCGAGGTCGAGGCCGAGGCAAAACTCGGGATGCGGCGAAGAAGGCCGGGGGCTCGGCGGCGGTCGGTGGCGGGGCAGTCGGTCGGCGGAGGGTCGAGGCGTCGAAGGTGGGCGGAGGCGGCGGCCGGGGCGGCCTACGAAGGCTGAGGCGGCGCGAGGTCGAGTCGGCGGCGGCGTTGGTGTCGACTGTGGAAGGCCGAGTGGAGGCGGCGAGGCCGAGGTCGGGCGGCGAGGTCGGTGGAGAAGGCCGAGTCGGCGGCGGGCCGAGGTGGCGGCGGGCGGCGGGCGCGCGGCCGAGTGTCGACTGCGGAAGGCGGAGGTGGCGGGCGGCGCGGCTGCCAAGGCAGGCGGAGGCGGGGCGGCGGCCGAGGTCGGGCGGCGGGCCGAGTGTCGACTGCGGAAGGCCGAGGTGGGCGGCGAGGCGAGGTCGGCTGTGGAAGGCCGAGGTGCAGTGAAGGGCGAGGGCGGCCTGCGGAAGGCCGAGGTCGTCTCCCAATGCAAGGAGGATGAAGATGCCGATCTTCAGAAACTCCTTGCCAAAGTGCGGACTGAAGCTGGCGATGCTGGGCCGAGCTCGAGGCTTCCATCTGAAGGCGGCGGTGCGGCGAGCCTACATGAAGGTTTCTGTTTGGTTCGTGCTTTAGCAATCGTCCTCTCGATATATTGGGCTAGATCACGATCGAGTTGACTCAAACCTTGCATAGTATGGACGGTCCCTACTGTCGGGAGCTCGGAGAGGAAGGATGCAAGGTCGGGGGCGAGGTCGTAGCCACAGCGGGGATGGCAGGTCGAGGCGGGAGTTTGACCTCGGCCCAAAGGGTATCCATCTCACGTCGAGGCACCTCTCGCACCTCAAAGACCTCGGGAGTAGGTCGTGACAACGCCGATCTCGCCGGCCGGGTGGAAGGCACCGAGTTCATTCGGGTATTCACCGTCGACCTAAAGATTTTGTTTCGACTGGTGTATCTTTAGCGAGTCTTGGCGGTGCTGCTCGAAACCCATATAACTTGGTTTTAGTCGTAAATGTATTTAGGCGTGTAGTCGTAAATGTATTTAGGCGTGTGCAAGTGTATATCTTACGTATATAACTTGGTTTTAGTCGTAAATGTATTTAGGCGTAGTCGTAAATGTATTTAGGCGTGTACCTAAGTGTATATCTTACGTATATAACTTTGTTTTAGTCGTAAATGTATTTAGGCGTGTAGTAAATAAATGTATTTAGGCGTGTACCAAGTGTATATCTTACATATATAACTTGGTTTTAGTCGTAAATGTATTTAGGCGTGTAGTAAATAAATGTATTTAGGCGTATCAAGTGTATATTTTCCCAATGAAGAGGTATAAATTGCACGAGATCCGATTTGGACGTCGTTTGCATGTAGATGTTCAAATTAATGAGTAATCTGTATGCCTTGCGTAGATGTTCAAATTAATGAGTAACTGTGTGCTTGCCTTGTTTGTCGAGAAATATCGAGAGGGTGGTCCCACTGCCGCTTAGTTTGAGTACCCTACTTTGTAGGTTTGTTATCTTCGCAAGGCGTCCCTTTTGAAGGTAAGTTGTGTTCATCCGAGGTGAGAGCAGTTTTCACATAGATATAAGATGGGACGAGTAATCCACCTCTTCAAGTGAGTAATATGCCGAGGTTCGGGGATAAGTGTGCGGATAGGTAAGCAAGCTTATAGGCCCTTGCCGAGGTCCCGTCTAGACTCCATTGGGCATTTTTAATTGTCGAAGGCACTTGCGATCGGTGCCTCTTCCTCGATCGTCCGGCTTCTTCTTCGATTTTACGCTGTCCCATGTCTATCTCTTTTACGATCCGACTCGTCCCTTTAACATAGTTATCCACCAAGGTCCAAGGCTACTTGCCGTCTTGAACTTCTCCTCGTGATTTCTTTGTTTAGTCGCGGTCGGATCCCGTTTTGAATCGTTGATGATGTAGAGGTCGTTGCTCTCATCGATCTTGAGGATTCTTTGATGAACCTTGAGATAAAATTTGACATCGTCTCGTCCTTGGCGGATGGTGAGTAGGTCGGATGAAGGTTCTTTGAGGTGGCATCTTTTGATAAACGCCACTTGAATTGATCCGTGAGATCTACGAAGCTATGTATCTTTGTTACGGTGAGGTGAACCAACGGCAGGCGTTGGAGACCAGCACCTCAGGGAAGATTTTGCACATGTGGAAATCTTCCATCCCCTGATTTGCCATGTTTGTAGTATAGGCAAAAAGGAAATCTGAGGGATCTCCTAGACCGTCATAGGCGGCGATGTTGGGTGCCCGATATCGATGCGGCAGGGGTGTATCCAGGATCTCTCTGGAAAAAGGGGAGATGATCCGTCCATGTCGGTCGAATCCTGGGAGTTCGTTGCCATCCCTCCCAGGAGGAGTGGGAGACCGATAGCGACGTCTATCGTCTCTCTGATGAGGGGATCGACTCCGTCTTTCCTCTCTTCGGTCCCGTTCGAGGCGGTCGTGTCTAGGCGAATGACTTCGGTAATTATGCCGAGGTGACCGATTTCACGGGTGACGTCGGGGTGAAGGTGACCGACCTCGTGGGTGATGCCGGGGTGAACGGTTATGGGCGGCTTGCCGAGGTGATTGACTTCGAACATCATGCCGAGGTGATCGTTCTCGGCTATCTCGTCGAGGTGAACGTCCTCGGCTATTTCGGAGAGGTAAGCGACTCCGGGTGCCCGTGATTGCCAATCTGGGTGTTCCATTCGTGGCTCTTGAAGTTCCCGCTCCATTCCCCCTTTGGCTCAGAAAAGTTTGAAATTGGCCCATATGGGCATTGAGGAATTCAGATACGACTCTGCCGAGGACCTCATGAGATTGATGGGTCGTTTGTTCACCGGCGTTGAGGTCGGCTTCTTCCTCTTCGGTAGGGAGACGATCCTGAGGGTGTATAGGTAGATCTTCTATGTAACCCTCAGGCGTCGTGTTGTTATTGGCAACGGCAAGTTCTTTTCCCCGGCGCTGCGTAACGGCCTGGTTGAGGTCTTCGATCCGTCCGTTGCCAGCACCACCGGCGGCGCTAGGATTTGCACGGGTTCTTGTCATTGATTTTGCGTGAAAGCGAAGCTTTTGTTCGGTTTTCCACGACGGCGCCAATGATAAATCTTGTTTTCGTTGGGTAATAAATGCGATAAAGAACACGAGGAAGTAACGTGGTTCGATCTATTGAAATAGATCTCGTCCACGAGCAAGAGAGTATATGTGTATTGAGAGTGTAAAGCGATTACAAGGAGTGTAGATGATCAAGTGATCGATCGAGTATAGATGTCCTCTTCCTCTAATCTAGCCTCTATTTATATACCATCATATTGAGTTTGACTCTAATTGAATAGAGTTAGACTCTAATACAAAGTCTTCTCCCATAAGGATTCTAATGAGTTAGACTCTAATACAAAGTCTTCTCTCATAAGGATTCTTTTAGATATGCATCCGAATCTTCTCGTCTCCAATTGCGATTAGAGTTGTAGTTGTTCGAGAGTCTTCTTGGGCGAACTCACATAGGCGAGCTTAATGTCGGGGCCCATTTATATTGGGCACGATGCTTGGGCCTAGTAGTTGGGCGTATCCTATCGATAAACATTATTCAATAATATCCAAGAGTAACAAATAATCAAGAACATAAATGAAATGTTTATCTTACATGTGAACGTAAAGAAATAGAACCACTCTTCATAACTTCTTCAATAATATCTTTCATGAAACATAGTACAAAGAACCCACATTGCTTGGAATCGGGTTGTCTTGGATATTTTTAAAATATCAAATATTAGCAAGAATCATGTATATTAAATCCAACATAAAAAGCGTGATTTGATAAATGAAAATATCTTTCTGATTTTCCAAGTTGGTTGTTTCTTCCTCTTTTCTCCAATTTTGCATTAAACATAAAATTACCCTTCAAGCAATTAATAGTAGTTAGATACAAGCAAATGCAAACATATAGTAACTACGGGTTTCAAGTTCTGATAACTACATTATAGTAACCATATATTGGATGTATGTTTGTGCGGATGCATTCCATATAGATACAAGCAAATGCGATCGATCTAGCATAACAATGTATGTTTGTGTTCATTTTTGGTTGTACTCACGATGCAAACACACAAAATCTTGTACTCCTAGTGTAACATTTATTGTCTCAATGACAAAGCGGGTAGTTTTAGTAGCAATAATGCTCTCACCCAATGATGCAACAAATTTAGATGTCACGACTTTCACATGAACAACAACAAGCAGAGAAGCATAGAAGCACACAATTTTGAGCAAAATTGTCTTTTAGGTATATAATTTTAGGAGTTCTGAGACATTAAGCGGCAGCCCTACTCGAGACTAAAAACGCTACCCTATGATGAATCTAGCTATGTGGTATGCGAGATTTATATGAAGCAATAAAGAACACCGAGGCTTTTACGTGGTTCGATCGTTAATGAGATCTCGTCCACGGAGGAATGATTCCTCAATACTTTCACTAGAGCTTTTAAATGCAGTATTGTTTACAAGCCTTTGTATTCGATAAATTGCTAACCCTTCTAACATCGATTTTCCTTCTATTTATCGACTTGACTCTCGTCTGAAGCGCGCCCGACCTCTCCATTGGTCGTTGCGTGACTCTTCCTCTGGCGTGCCTCCATTGGCGGGCGGGGACCTCTCGCCTTCTGCGCGCCACGTGGAGGTGGCGCGACATGGTTCATCTTCTCCATTGGCGGAGGTGGCGGTTACGGGGCTAGCGTTTGGGCAATGATTAGGGCTCGACCGCGTGGGCCTGCTACCAGCGTTAGGCCCAGCTCGCTTGGGCCTGTTAGTGGGCCCAGTTGGTTGGGCCATATCCCATCATAGCCCCAGAATAGCCGAGCACGGCGAGGTGGAGTGAAGACAGCGCTTCGCCGAGGTGAGGTGTGGCTTGGCTGAAGTTGTTTCTTGGATGTGAGGGTCTTCTGGTGCCGATCTGAGTTGGGTTGTTTATTGTCCGCCGCTTGGAGAAAGATGTGGCACCGATGGAAGTCGAAATGCGACACGGATAGCAGCGCCTCTCGTTGGTTATGCCGAGTGCGATGCAGTAGTGGTATTACTCTGTGGTGGCTCGGTGTTCGACACGGCGACCGCCTTTTCGGGGATGCCGTGGTGTGTCTCGGGCATGCAGACTTTGCGGCTGGTTGGCGAGGTCCGATCTAGTTGGCGAGGCCCGATCTGGTTAGCGAGGTCCGATCCGGTGGGCGCGGTCCGATCTGTTTGGGCGAGGTCCGATCCGGTGGGCAGCGGTCCGATCTGTTTGGGCGAGGTCCGATCCGGTGGGCAGCGGTCGATCTGGTTGGGCGAGTCGATCTGGATTTCCTTGACATTTGTGGGGAGGGCGGTGTGCGACTGGCGCCGCCATCTAGAGGCGCCGGTCCGTATGATGATTACTAAGTCGGTGGCGGCCGTCCTATCTGGCGTCGTCGGACCACGCCAGCGGTAGTTGGGCGCTCGAATAGCGTGCGCGCGTGTAACGCACATCCAATCACGTGTAGGCACGTGTTGAATTTGAAACGGCAATTTGCAGGCGCCCCTTGTCTTATAAATAGGCGAAAAAGAGGCAACTGTTCACTTTCTTCTTCTTGACGCTTAACAATTCGAGAGAATTTGTGAGATTTTTTCGATTTTATTTGAAGTAGCCGTTTACTCGCCTAAAAAGTAAGTATGTCTTCTTATACGTTTACGATGCGCCCTCGCCCTGTTTCGGGTCCGCCCGATCATCTCCAGCGGAGTTTACGGTTCGAACCGCTCATCCTCCTCTCACGATAGTGAAATCGAGGTTAGGGATTATTCTGCTATACCTTGTCGGGTAGGTGTAGGAAGATTAGCGCTAGGGTTCGGCAATATCATCTGCGTGGGATGGGGTTAATGTGAGGGCGTCGGATCGTGCTGTGATTTTGACGATGTAATAAGAGTAGGAGGAATGTCACATTCGGCCGGCGCTGGTGGTGTGTTCGCGCCCGTCGATAGGCGTTAGCCCTAGGAGGATTCATAACTATGTATATAGGCGCTTTAGGGCGGTCTTAGGTTCCGTTAGCCCCCATTTTTGAGCCTCCGGGGTATTTCCGAATCCCGTACGCCAATTTACCCCGAACTCCATTGGGTCGGTGGTTGAGATGGGGTTAGCACAGTATCATGTAGCCGGGAGTTCTCCTTTGAGCTCTTGATGCGATTCTTTAGCGTCAAGTACTCGAGAGGGTTGTACTATCTTTCGCCTCGGCAGCCGTTTAGGGTGAGTCAACCCTCGAAGGTGTCGGGGTGGCAAAAGAAGTTTTTCTTTTTGAGGGCCGATGGGCATCCGATCTACGGATGGGGGATGGGTAAGGTGACGGATATAAAGCTTAAGCCCTCGGTGGGTAGAGGAACAGCTCGACACGCTCGGTGAAGTTTCTATAAATTCACAGAGACAACCTTAATGATGCCGGTGAGGTGTGCAGTCGCAGAGCTCGGGGGCGGGTCCGGTGGGTGAGGCACCTCTCTTTCCTTCTACGAGTTCGACCTGTTTGACTAACGCGATTTTCTTCTGTAATGCAGTGAAGCTTAAGCACACGAAGGAGGTGAAGCAGCCGGCCTCGTCTCGACCTGCGCCAGCTGGGCGACAGGAGCCTTCTAAAAAGAGGGCGAAGGTGTCTGGGCCCACCTCGCAGCCCGTGGTGGTGGAACACCTCAGCGATCTGGCGAAGGGTCATGGCCGATCTCGGCTCGGGCCTCGAGGTGGAGGCTCGTGCCCATGATGCGCGAGGTACCGATCTCCTGCGATCTTCTGCCCTTGTCTGGTCATGTTTTTTTTTTTTTTTTTTTTTTTTGCGCTACTAATCGTTTGATTTGCAGGACCTGCCCTTGATCGCGAGCGAGATGCGCCGCATGGCCGACGTTGT
The DNA here is from genome assembly GCA_036937905.1 of Salvia rosmarinus. NCBI lineage: Eukaryota > Viridiplantae > Streptophyta > Magnoliopsida > Lamiales > Lamiaceae > Salvia > Salvia rosmarinus. The sequence goes on from JAODLM010000475.1 coordinate 96,699, forward strand.
TGCGTTAAACGGAGAGCTGGAGAAAAGCGGCGCGGAGTCCTCGCTGGCTGGCGCGAGGAGGGAGGTGGAGGTTGCCAGGGCGGCTGCTGAGGCCGCCACAAGGGAGAAGGGCCGTGCTGTGCGGGAGGCCCGCGCCGAGGTGGAGTGCGCTCGGGAGGAGGTGGCCGAGGCGGAGAAGAGGGCGGCAGATCGGACGAGTGCTCTGTGGCGGAGCGAGGCCCATCTTGAAGGCCTTCGCCGACAAACTTATCGAGTCGAGTCCTTCTCCGCTTTATCTCCGACACGGCCGCCGTGATGAGGCCGCGGTGATATCTACCCACTGGAGGGTTGGCGGCCACGATGCGGTTTTGACAAGGCGAGCATGGTGGTGAGATTGATCGGAGGTCATCAACTTGGGTATGCCGGGTGCTTGCCGATGCGGCCGCCTTCCCGTGGTGGAGGCCTTAGCCTCCTCGGCGTCGCTCACGGCGGCCGGGCCGTGTCCGTGCGGGTGGATGAAGATCTAGAGCTTGAGGAGCTTACGGCGAGTGCGGGCCGGGCGAAGAGGAGGAGGAGGGGAAGGAGCCAGAGCTCGGGCTCAGTCGACCCGCACCGCAGCAATGGGCGGCCGGAGGAGCAGCGGGGGGGCGGGGGCAGCGAGTCGAAGAGAGGCCGAGGTTAGTGGGCGGTGTAATAGGTTGAACCGCGGGTCGATGGGACCACGAGCCCTTGTAATAAAATTCTTTCGTATCTGATAAAGAATGTTTATCACTTTCGAGACTTGTGTTGTCTTTTATTTATAGCATTCCGCATCTCAATACTTGGGACTCGACCATGAATTGCTGCGCTGTGAAAGAGGTCAGGGTGCCTGGCCGAGAAGGACGGGAGGTGCAATTTTGGAGGAGTCGGTGCCGAGTGACCCAGTTTTGGCCGCCATGGATGCGAGCTCGGTGTCTTCTTCGAGGCGAAGAAGAAGTTGACCGAGGCTGATCGGGAGGTGGCCGCCTCGCCGGCCGAGCAGTGAAGTTGAAGGTCGCGCAGGCGAGTCAGGGCGGACATATCTGCCGGCGCAATCACGGACGTTTGATGCGGTCGAGGAACAACAGGCCCGACCGCGGAGAGGCTCGCTCGGTTGTCGAGGAGCATGCAGAGTACTGAGGCGGCAGTCACGGCTGGTGGGACTACCATATCCGGCCGGCGGCCGAGTCGAGCTTCTTGGCGGAGGGCATGGTCTTGAGGATGAGGAAGGGCCCAGCAGCAAAGTTCAAAGCTGCGTCGACTCCGTGGTGAAGTTTATGGAGATGTGCGACATCGTCCGGCGTCGCATGCCGGCGGTGGCGAGGCAACGGCGGGCTCTGCCGACCGATCATAGAAGAACCGGCGGAGGAGGCGGATACTCCGATCACGCCGTAGTCTTTGAGGTTGATGGGTCGGCGGGCGGATTATCGAGGGATCCTCGGGACCGGGCGGCGACCGAGGTCCTCGTGTCGGCGGGGAGAGCTTGAGCGGGGGCGAGTCGCACACGGCCCGGTGTCGGTCGGCCGGGTCGGGTGTGACCTCGGGTGCGTCCCCGCCCGGGATGCCGTGCTTGCGCCGCCACCGGAGTGTCCACGAGCGGGTGAAGGTGATCACAGGTCGATCTTCCGTCCGGGCTGCCTCCGAGCCCGCGCCGGCGCCGGGAGCGAGCCGTGGTGATTCGGCCTCATCGGTGGGTCGAAGGCACCGAGTTCGTTCGAGGCATACATCGTCGGCACAGGGATTTTGTAGAGAATTGGTGCAGCTTGGCGGTCTGGCGGCGGGCAGGAGGCGGAATGAGGCCATGTATAGTATAGGACCTTGTATGTAGGTATAAATGTATTTAGACTCGTTTGAAGTGTCGTTTTCCCTTTGAGAGGTACAAACATAGCTTAGGACTTCGTTTTGGTCATGAATGTATTCATCTTGTATACAACGTATTTTCCCAAATAAAGGGGTATAAGCGAGCTCGAAACACGGTTGTCTTGTATATGGCTTGGTACTTTGTTTGTAGTCGTTGATGCATTTTAGACTTTGTACGGGTGCATATCTTCCCAAATAAAGGGGTATGAGGTGGCGAGATCGGTTTGGATGTCGCTTGCATGTAGCGATCAACTTAATGGGTGTCAGTATGCTTTGCATGTAGGCGTCCAACTTAATGGGTAATCTGTATGCTTTGCATGTAGCGTCGAACTTAATGGGTAGTCCGTGTGCGTGCCCTACTTAGTGGGATTTTCATCTTCGTAAGGCGTCCTTGTGAAGGTTTAGATGTGGTATATCCGAATGGATGTTCACATAAATGTAAGGCGTAGCAGTGAAATACTCGTTAGAAAAGCGGATGTTTTATTAAACAAGTAAACAACATCGCACATCGGTCAAAACAATAGGAGGGCTAACATGTCGCGATCTAAAATCAAAGCTATGTAAAATACCTCCTTAGATGAGTTATGTGCGGGTTCGAGGAATAAGTGCCCGGACGGTGGGCGACTTATAGGCCCCTTTGCGAGGTCCTCGTGAGCGCGGTAGGGTCCTTCCATGTCGGATCAAGCTTGTTAAGGCGCTCGGCTCGGCTTGCTTCATTACTCCGCGGGGCAGTCGCCCACTCGGAGTGTGGGCCTTTACTCTTTTGTTGTAGTAGCGTGCGACTGGCTCTTGTACTTAGCCGTTTATGAAGGCGAGCTCGCGCTTCTCCTCGAGGCGTCGAGGTTGGCCCAGGGTCTTCCTCGTTCCGGCCTGGTTGAAGTGGAGAGTCACGAGGGCTTGGCGCGCCGATCTCGGCCGGTATGATGGCCTCGGTACCGTGAGCCGGGCTAAAGGGGTCTCCCGTGCGCCGTCCAGTGTGGTCTGTGGGACCCGGAGGACTTGAGGAGATTTTCAGCCCGATCGCCCTTAGCTTGATCCGGCCTCTTCTTCAATCCTTATGCGATCGTGCGGTTCGTCACCTCGGTCCGACCATTTGCTTGCGGGTGTGCGACGAAGTGAGCGTTGATCGATGTGAAACTCTTCGCGCCACTCCTTGAAATTTTTGTCGACGAATTGGTGCCGTTGTCGAGACCGGGATGTGCGGTATGCGAGCGGCGGACTATATTTCTCCACACAAGGTTTGAATCATACGCTCGTGATGCTCGAAAGTGGCTCGGCCTCGACCCATTTGTGAAGTAGTCTATGGCCGCGACTAAATATCGGGCTGACACGGTGCTCGGTCGAGCAGACCAACAATGTCGATCCCCACGCATGAAAGGCCACGGACTCTGCAGGCTGCTCAAATCCGTCTGGCGGCTTTTGGCTGCGGAGTGGATCGGCACTGGGCGCTTCTTGAGCTCGGCGAATCTTGCGGTGGGCGGTGGTATCCCGACCTCGGCGTCTTCTTTGAAAGTGCTCGCGACCCGATGTGGCTTCCACAAGACCCTCGGTGTATTTCGTTGAGCACATAGTTAAACTATTACGGCGAGGCATCTCGGGAGGGGTTGAAGGTAAGACTTCGGTGAAAGCATCCCTCATGCATGAGATACTTACAGGACTTTGCCATCATCTTTTTAGCCGAGCCGATCGAAGGTAGTGCGCCGTGTTCGGGTAGGCCTTGAGGAGACATCGATTCGGCTCTATCTGGTGATGATGCCGGCGTGGGACTCCGCTATGCTTGGAGCGGATCTCCTCCTTTGGTGGACTTGTTGATGGCGCGCTAGCTTCTTGGGGGCGTCGGCCCGTTTGTTTTCCCCTCGGGGATTCGGTGGATCTTGAAGTATCTGAGCAGGTCAACATCTCTTTTGCCTTGTCGGTATTGTTTCATTCGGTCCTCCTTGGCCTCGTGTTTGCCTAACACACAGTTCGCGACGACACGGGAATCGCGAAATTTGGATCTCCCCACCCAGCTCCTTAGCGGGGTGGAGTCAGGAGATGGGGCCTCATACTCCACCTCGTTGTTGGTGGTCGGGAAGGTAAACCGGTCGTGGGTGACTTCACGCATATCTGGGCGAGGAGAAGGATGCAGCTCATTGCCCGTTTTGCACGAGCTCGATCCACGTACATCGCCAACAACCATCGGTGGATGAGGTCAGGTTCCTCCGTGCGGTGGGATGACCGGTGGAGGCGTTAGAGAGCTAATCTTAGCGGTCGACCGAGCTCGATAAACTTGGCTACCGAAATCGTGAGCTTGCCCTTTTATGGCGGTGCGGGGAGTGCGAGATATCGTGCTCGCCAAGTTCGAGCCCGCAGCTGTCGTCCCGATGACTCGGGTTTTGATAAGACTTGCCTCGAGGCGGGTCGGTCGATACTGGATGGAGTGAGCACGAAAGTAGGGTCGGGCCGTCGACAGCATTCACGGTGCAGTGCTACCTTTTCGAGGCCGGCGTACCTTGTCTCGGCCCTTTGAGTCTTCGGTGATGAAGTAAATAGGAAGCTGCCGTCAGACCTCGTCCGCTTTTGATCCGCTTGCGATTGCCTCGTCAGAGGCTGCAGTACAAGGAGAGTTCGCCTCTTTTTGGGGCGGTCGAGGTAGGCGGTCGTGAGTACTCCTTGGCGTGTGAAGGCGGTGATGCTCTTCCGCCATCGCGAGTCAGGGCCCTCACCAAGATTTTGAAGAATGGGGCTGCTTCTCTGCGGCCGGGAGAGGAACCTCTTGAGGCGGCTGGGCACCGGTAAGTTTGTGGACCTCGCGAATGGTTTTGGCACTTGCATTTCGAGCACCGTCTTTACCTTGGTGGGGTTCGCCTTCAAGCCTTCTTGGGAGACCCGGCACCCAAAAATTTCCGTTTTACCATGAGCGTGCATTTTGGGGTTAAGTTTGAGGTTGGCCGACTGGCGGTTGGAGGATGGTGCCGGGGTCGTCGGCGCATGACTCTCGTTTTCGACTTTTGACTACTATGTCGTCGGCGTGAACCTCGACGATCTCCCGATGTGGTCTTTGAATGTTGCATCCACCATCCTCTGGTAGGTAGCCCCGCGTTCTTGAGGCGAATGGCATCTTCGATGCGCAAAGGCGCAGAAGTCGGTGATGAATGCGTCTTTGGTGCATCCTCAAGACTCATTAGGATTTGGTGGTACCCTTGTATAGATCCGAAGTTGAACATCTCGTGGCCCAAAAGCCTCCACCTTCTTGTCAATATCGGGGAGGGGTAGCAATCTTTGGGCGATGCTTGTTGAGGTCGGTATAATCGGCAGCACATCGCCCCCTCGCGAGACTTCGACCACGGCGGATTAGCCATCGGTCGGGTATTTGACCTCGAACAAGATCTTGGCCTTGAAGTTGAGTCACCTCGTCCCTAATGACACAGGTGCGCTCACTTGTGAATATCCTTTTCTTGCGGATGGCTTGGTGGCGGGTCGATGTTGAGGCGGTGAGTTATGAGCTCGGGCGACACCGGTCATGTCGGCGGGGACCAAGCAAACACGTCCTATATTCTTCGAAGTCGTTTGGCGTGCCGCGGACGTCCGCCGGGCCACAGGTGCCGACTGGATGACCCTCGAGGATCGTCGTCGTATAGTTGGAGGTCCCGGTCGGGTCATCCCGGTGTCGGCCTCAGGGGCCCAGTGATGCTATGCACAGGCGAGGCCGCGTCACGAGTTGAGGCCGTAGGCATTCTTTTCTGACCGTTTGGTCCCCTCCGGATCTTGAAACTCCAGGGGTGGGAATCTTCTGGTGAGTGGTAGACCGAGCAGGCGGCCTGGTGGCGTCTGCCAATCTCTCAGGGATAATGTTGTGCGGAGGGGCCGGACCGGGAAGAATCGGATGGCCTTGGTGACCGACACAGGAGCCCGCCCTACGGTGGCCGGAAGGGTAATGACCCTCGGTGGGCTAACTTCTTGAGTGAAGCTCCGTAGGCGGGAGGCGCGGGAAGAACACGAATGCCTCCGACCTCAAGCTTATCGAGGCAGCTACGGAAGATGATCTTGACGGAGGCTCCAATGTCGATATAGACCCGGTGGGCGTTTTGTTGCCCGCGCGGCTGTATGGTGATGGCGTCTGAGTGCGGCATGATCACAGGCACGGGTCTTCCTTGGAAGCGTTATGTTCTCGCCATCCGAGTCGCTTGTTCTTGGCTCTTAGGGGCGGCCTCGGGCGTCGTTCTTGAGGGCGACCTCGTCGTCCGAGGCGATCCGGTAACAACATAGACTGTTCCATGGCGTTGGGACCTTCGTCCTCGTCGTCTTGGGTTGGGTCGCCCGGGGGAGTCTGCCCTTGATTGTTGCCGCCTCCATTCGCCTGCGCTTCGCATTCTTCGGACCAGCTCGTCAAGGTATTTTTGAGGGCTCCACCTTTGGCGAGCTCGTCGATCTGTGAGCCGGGTTTCTGCGATCCTCGATATCGTGACCATACCCTTGGTGGTAGTCGCAATACTCGTCGTGGACCTCTTCTTGGATCCCTTTCATAGGGGCGGGGCTTGAGGAAGAGCTCGGTGGAGCTCGAATATTTCCGCCCTTGATTTGAGCGGGGAGGCTGCTCGCGGCGGGGTTGGGCGAGTCAGTGTCGGACTCAGTGACCCTCTTTTACGTCGAAAGCGCTCACTGCAGTCTGCGCCTCGACTTGATCGTCAGGCTTTTTTCTCTCGGACTTACGCTTTCGTCCCGGTCTCCGCTTCTTCCGATCGACTCGTCTCCCTTGAGAAGTTATCCACCAGGTTCAAGCTTACTCGCCGTCTTTGGTTTCTCCACAGTGATTTCTTTATTCAGCCTTGGCGGGCGGATCCGTTTTGAGCGTTGATGATGTAGAGATCGTTCTTTGTCGTCGATTTTGGCGACTCTTTGATGAACCTCGAGGCGAGTTTGACATCGTCTCGTCCATACTGGCGGTTGTGGCAGTCGGAGGAAGGCTCTTTGGGGCGGCATCTTCGATAAGCGCCACTTGGGCGATCCGTGAGGTCACGGAAGCGGTGGATCTTTGTTACGGCGGGCGAGGTGAACCAACGCCGTGCGTTGAGATCGACACCTCGGGAAGATTTTGCACATGTGAAAATCTTCCATCCCTTGGTCGCCATGTTGGTGGTGTGGCGAAAAGGAAGTCGGAGGGGTCTCAGGGGCCATCGTGAGCCGCTATGTTGGGTGCCGATATCTGGGGGGGGGCGTGTCTAGAATCTCCACGGAGAAAGGGAGATGATTCTCCGTGTGGTCGAACCCCAGGAGATCGTTGCGTCTCTTTACGGAGGGTGGGGATCGATAGCGGCGCCTATCGTCCCTCAGGGAGTTCGACTCGCTTTCTTCCCTTCTGTTTCGCTCGACTCTGCAGTCGGCATGGCGAGGTGGAGGCGGGCTGCGAATGGCGAGGCGTCGTTGGTGGCGGCTCGGCGCGGTGGCGGCTCCGAATGAGGTCGGCGGCTCGGCGCGGTGGCGACTCCGCAGCGTCGAGGCGCGATCGCGCGCTCTCGGCTATCACGCCCGGGTGTGGCCCATTTCGCATGGGGAAGCGGCCTCGGGAGGCGTGGTGTTCGATCGGGGGCCCTAGAGGACCCGCCTCGTTGGTCCTCTGGTTGAGAAGCTTTGGAATTGGCGAGATTAGCGTGGAGGAACTCGCTCACGGCTCGGCCAGGACCTCGTGGGGACGAATGAGCTTTGTTTGCTCGTCCTCGTTGAGGTCGACATCTTCCCCGTGTTGGGGAGGCGGTCTGAGGGTGTATGGAGACATTTTCCATGTGGCCCTCGAGTGTGACCGCTCGTGGCGTCTGCGATCTCCTTTCCGTGGCCGGCGACCACGAGTCGTCCTCCGCGGTTGTTGCCAGCGTTGGCGGCGGTTGTGCGTGTTCTTGCCATTTAGTCGTAGGGGAATGAAGCTTTCTTGTTGAAAATGTTCCCACAGGCGGCGCGAATGATGAATCTAGCTATGTGGTATGCGAGATTTATATGAAGCAATAAAGAACACCGAGGCTTTTACGTGGTTCGATCGTTAATGAGATCTCGTCCACGGAGAATGATTCCTCAATACTTTCACTAGAGCTTTTAAATGCAGTATTGTTTACAAGCCTTTGTATTGATGAAATTGCTAACCGCTTCTAACATCGGTTTTCCTTCTATTTATCGACTTGACTACGTCACGAAGCGCGCCGACCTCTCCATTGGTCGTTGCGTGACTCTTCCTCTGGCGTGCCTCCATTGGCGGGCGGGGACCTCTCGCCTTCTGCGCGCCACGTGGAGGGTGGCGCGACCTGGTTCATCTTCTCCATTGGCGGAGGTGGCGGTTGGGGCTGGCGTTTGGGCAATGATTAGGGCTCGACCGCGTGGTCACCTTACCAACGTTAGGCCCGGCTCGGCTTGGGCCATTAGTGGGCCGATTGGTTGGGCCATATCCCATCACCCTACAAGACTAGTTTTTCAATCTTCCTGCACAACACTTTGTGAGACACATGCTAATAGTTACAACCACTATTACACAAGCTAATCATGAATAGTTGGCATATAAGATTATAAACGGCCAGAATTTGAAATAATGAACTATCCATTCTCAAACCTGAATGCTATAAGGAAGTTAAACAAAAGATATGACAGCTATATATATGAAGTGATAAAATCAGTATACAAGTCTAAGAGATTTCTGGAGTACCAGTGAATAACTTGAAAGAAGCAGGCAACGATCTTTTCTCTTTGGCCCAAAAACACCAGATTTCTTTGAGTGATATAGTCCGGGATCGATAATTATAGGCCTCGCTCTTTAGTGCCTACAAATAACACATAAAAGAACTGTTAAAATATTTAACATCAATAGAACTGAACGGATAGGCCATTTTCAGAAAATGTAAGGCTGATGGCGACATGTCAAGGGTGTTAGTCTAGTGCTCACTCTTTCCAACCAAAGTCACTAGTATGCTCAAAGAAATTAAGATCCCTAGGCAAGTATGAGAAAATGTGCAGAAAATCTGTAACAAAGTAACAAGATTGTTGATAGTTAAGAACAGGGAGTACATTATGAAGGCGAAGAACAGACACACAAAACCCAAGTTGAGATCAACATCTGATTACAAATCACACCATCATCCTTACAGCCTCAGATGCAACACATGAAGAGATACACAGATGCATTATCCAGCACAAATTTTCCACACAATTCATGCAGGAATTTTTCACACAATTATAAAATATAATCTTTGACATTTACAAGATCTTTAGTGAATGTAGAGTAACATGGTCAATCAACCAAGAGAATAATATTAATGATTGAGAGCTGAGTTAGCAATTACAATTGCAAGCCAAAATTTAAACCTTAACCACCAACAATCTTGAGTGACATTCACCTGCAATATGAACTTTGTCCTGCAATATACCGATACTCCTATCAGTAAGGATGGTTTCATTACTGCTCTAACTGTTGGATTTGTATACTGAAAGTAGATTAGTTGAGCTTGTATACAATGTTTCCTGTTACAACTATTAAGATCTCTTATCTGAATTGTTTACTTGATTGCATATTTTGCCTCTTTATCTCATACAAAAGTTAGATCATACAGTGTGTAGGAGATCACAGAAGTCCGTATGATTAGCCAAGCTTAATGAGATATAAAAAGGATCACAGCTTAGACAACTTGAGGATGAGTTGTCGGTATAGGCTACAGTATATATAAAAAGTGACTTGACTTGGTTGCTTGTCTATGCTGGTACATCTCTGACGTATTGATGGATAACAATGAGATGAGTTCTTCTATCTGACCGTCATGAAGAACCTAGATCTCGGTGACTTTACGTTGATCTAAAACCTCGATAAGATTTTAGGTGAGTACGGGTTGCTGACCATCACTTTGATTTATTATGGGTGATGGTTACATGAGATAACCCAAGATTCTCCGCATCTTGGGTGGTGGCAGTGCTTGTATGTCATGCTAGTTACCCGTATCAAGTCATTGTATCCGTTTAGGATGATGACGTCTCCTTAAAGAGCTCAAAAAGTTTATTGTACTAAACTCTGTAGGTTGAGTCTAGCTCAAGTACAATAATAAGGTTGAGTGGTACTACTTAAGGAATTAAAGAGATTAATTATTTTAAGAAGTTAGAAAGCTATAAATAATTAATGGACGTGCGATATTTTAAATACGGGGATTCATAAAGTCTAAGTGCAAGCCCGATTCAACTTCGGTAATAAATGGGTAAGTCGACATTTATTCTCTAGTAACATGAATAAATATTTATGAATTAATTTATGTTACGGCGAGCATAAAATAATTAATTCATTTAGACCCATCTTTATTCTTTGCATTTGATCCCTAGGTTGGTCCATCAAGACCTGAACTGCTGGAGATTTTCGTCCCTCACTAGTAGAGTCTTACTGGAACTCTGTTGTGATTCTCCTATATCTAGATAGATTTGATTATATTTATTAGATATGCAGATATCCTATCCTAATAGGATTCTAGGGTTGCATTATAACTATTGCAGTAAACATAAACATATAGTTGCTATTTTTAATGTGTCAAAAGAATCATTAATATTATCGAATCTGCTCATCCCCATACTAATAATCTACTATCGTTTCACATGTTATGAATATGTAACAAAAAAAAAGTTAATAATAATAAAAGAGTTAATTAAAATTTAAATCACATACAATAAGACTGAAACTATTTTCCTCTTATTTTCATACCAAATATTAAGTCTAAGTGCAAAACATATTCATTTAAATATAATATTAGACTTGTTTTGTGATTCGTTTCAGCCGGGGTAACTAGGCTACCTATACCAAGGGCGAATTGAATTTACTATAAGGAGGTGTTCTTTGCGTGATTAGGTTGGATAGATGAAATTAATCCAACTTAATCAAGTGTTTACTTTAGGATTAATATTTGAGGATATCCCAAAGCCGAGATTATTTTAATCCTTTGAATTATTTTTCATTAATATTAATCAACCAATATAGGTAGGATTGAAATAATCATCAAATAAAGGAGAATTATTTATCCCAATCTTAATCGTTCATTAATCCTTTGTAGTAAACAAAGTTGATGATAAAATTATCTCATCAAATAGTCAATCCTTCAAAATGCTAATCATGCAAAGTAAACACCACCTAATAACATTATGTTAGTTAATAGAAAATCACATGAATTCATAAGTTATGTATAATTATTTATAACCTACGTCACAAATCCTATAGGCTAATGTTACAGAAAAATACTACTAGCGAACGGCTTCACACTACAGAGGTAAATTAATTTAATTAAATTTCTTTACATCTTTATGTTTCATGATTAAAAACATTATTATTAGTTTTCATTGCCTGGTTTAATTTACGTTCATTTCTTAAAGTTGTTGATAAAGTTTGTACATTATAGATGGAATTATTAATCTTTAAATTAAAATTTATTTTGCCTTGTTACCTTCATCAAATTACATCACATATCTCATTAACAACATAAATCAGACTTTGAAACTCCAATTGATTAGAGAGAAAAAGATTCATAACGGTATATATATTTAAAGAGTTTCCATTATTTTGTGGCCCTACAAAATATAACGCTTTTCACCACAGTGATGGTGGGGACGACAACGAGATGGCGGCTAGCTAGAGGGTGGGGTTTCGCAATATATTCATTCGGCAATACATTTAAAACAATACCACTATTCACAGGGCGAATTAGCGAGGGGTATTCTTAGGAGCGAGAATTAAGAAGCGTAGAAAGAAAATGAGATATTGATAAGCGCATATTTTACGTTTATTGTTGATATTTAAAGATGAATTTAGATCGATAAAGTGCGTTTATGTATTGGATCTCAATGCTTTTATATATTTTGGAAGATACTACTCTTGGGGTTCTTCTTTGTTTTATAGGCTTTTCGGTGATAATCGATGCCTGAGGCAAAGATGTAACCAAAGAGGATGAATTGGATATAAAAATATGGATGTGAAAAGTTTACAATGTTAAAGAGCATCTCGATAGGGTCCATAGGCGCAAAGCGGATCGCAATTCGAAATTTGGACGAGAGAGAATGGGCGAAACCTCGAGTCGGCTTCATGGCGTGTCAGGCGGAACGCCCAGTGCGCGTTTATAACCACCAGCGCCCGTCCGTGGCCGTAGGAACACCCTAGCGCCCGCTCTGCATCCATCCGGTGCTTCATCCTCATCCCCTCGTGTCCGTCCGGCGTTGCGGCCTCATCCGGCGCTTCGTCCGCGTCTGGCGCTGTGTACCTCTCAACTTTCAGTCCAGAAGCTTCTCGCGTCCGGTGCTTCACTCCATCCGGCGTTGGGCTGCTCTCTCTGACCTTTCCAGAGAACGCTCGCATCCGGCTGGGCGTGATATTTTGGGCCCATTTCGGTGATTTCGTGGGCTTTGCGAGGGTTTATAAATAGAAGAACGACCATACGAGGAGGCTCATTCATTCCTAACCGCCTCCATAGCTTCCCAACACGTTTTCCTCGGTTTTTATTCAGTTTTCATATTTTTAGCTTTAGCTTTGATTTAGATTCATTTAAGTATTAGTTTTACATTAGTTCTACGATTTGTTAGCAGCTTTGGAGCAGCTTTCGTCCGAACAATTTCCGTATTTTTCTCGTTTTTGCTTGGGTTTGGATCTGAACCCAACCATTGTTCTTCCGACGCTACATCACGGGTTTTATCAATTTAATTTCTATTTTCATGATTATTTAGTATTTTATTCCGTTTATTATGTCTAGCTAAATTTACGTTCTAATCTAGAGTTTGCATGATTCTATCCTAAATGTTGTAATTCACGCTATTTCTATTTACCTTCCGAGCATTGATTTATGATTCTTGGTGCTTAATTATATGTGTTAATTTCGATCAATCTTGATGCATATCTAGTTGCCGATTAATTACTTAACCGTTTTAATTGTCGATCGATCTTGAATGCATAATCTGAATAAGCGCGAGTCGTGGTGAGATAGGAACATTCGTAGGAAGCATATTCTTTGTGATCCTTTTGGGTTGCTTATTTTCACCTAGAGGCGTAACGATAATAGGGAAAATTAGTAATCAAGCGCCACAATTATCGTAAATGGCGATTGTTGGTTATATTTGTGATCTTCAATCTTATGCGGATTAAAATTGGTTAATAGGAGCGGGATAAACATACGTTGTGGGTATGATTAATGCATCCATAGGGTTAGTCTTTCTATCTTATTATCTCTTTGAGTGTTTATTGCTTTTATTTCTTTTGTGTTGTTACCTTTGACTTTGAATTTAATATTGATCATAAAACCTTTAAACCAAATCATTCTTGGATAATGATGAATTGTTGTTGAGTTAGCTTACGTGTTTTCGTGTTACAATCACAATGGATCGATACTCGACTTACCTTTATACTTGCACATTTTAGTGTTAGAAAAGCCGGTGATTAAATTTTGGCGCCGTTCTTAGAAGTTATTAAGATTATATAGGAATAACTTGCGATTTGGAATTATTAATTCAAGTTTTTTATTTTTTTATTGCACGAGCTAAGTTCTCCATTTCTCCGGGTAGTATATGATCACAGATCTCGGGGACAACACAGAACAACCTTTAGACCGAGAGATCGAAAGCACTCGAGGAGAAGGAGGCGAGAAGATGAAAGGCAAGATATGGCGATAAATCGAACAACGAGGATGTTCCTCCCAATGGGGTATACCTCCGGCAGGTGCCGCGTCTTACGGAAGAGTTTACAGATCTGGCGCGGATGGCGAACATGGGACTCTTGTCCACTCGGGAGAGACGCGACCGCGAACTATATGTGCCGACCTCCTCTTGAGCAGTTTCAAGGAGGAGGATGGGGCCGAGTGAGCGAATAACTTTGAGTTGAAGCCGTACACGATCGGCATGGTTGAAAGGAGCGAGTTCGGAGGAGGAGTCACGAGAGGATCCGAATGGCCATCTCGAGACATATCTTGATATATGTGACACCATCAAGCGAATGGGGTGCCACAAGACACGATCTGGATGCGCATGTTGGATTCTCTCTGCTGACGGCGAAGGATTGGTTCGAGCACGGGACCGTCTTGGGATAGGCAGTTGGAAACTTTGCGAGAGGTTTCTTCGAAATATTTTCCGCGACGACAGCCTTGAAAATAATAGCCGAAATCTCCCATTTCTACCAACAAGGAGACGAGTCATTATTCGAGGCATGAGAGAGATTCAGGGGCCTATTGAGAAAGTGCCCACAACATGGATTCTCCAAAGAGCAACAGATCACGCAATTCTACAGTGGATTGACGCTTCACACGAGGAGCATAGTAGATACGTCGGCATGGGGATGCCTATTGAATCGCCGAGTAGAGGAGGCCAGCCGAATCATAGAAGAGATGGCGGCTAATAGTTATCAATGGCCGATGGAAAGAACGTCAATGGTTAAAGCAGTTGCTGTAGAGGTTGACTCGAAGTACGGCGATCTTATGAAAAAGTTCACTCTTTTGAAGAGCCAGATCGAGACAGAGGACGTTAATTATATCAATCAGAGAAACCAGGGGAGAAATCTGGCATACCATCCTAACAACAGGAATCATCCAAATTTGTCGTATGCCAACCTCAATAACTTCCAACAACCTCCAGCAAGCTTCACTGTACAGAATGGTATGATTCAAGAATCGAAGAAGCGAGCTAGAGGATATGATGCGCGGTTGGTTGTGAGCAACCAACAACCTGGCGACACGCCAGTGAACTCATTCATCGATACTCTTGCGAGAGGATAACACGGTTGGAATCCTTGTAGCACCGTAGGCAAACACATGAAGATGATAGAGAATCAAATCGGTCGATAGTAGCTGCAAGAATGCATAGCAAAAGGCGGGCTAATTTCAAGTGTCTGAGTGAACCCAAAGAATCAATGCTTTGCTATCCAGTTGAGGAGTGGACGAGCTTACCAGAACCACCCGGGGCGAAAAGACGAAGACGGTGAAAAAGAAGAGCACCTCGCGACCGAGCTCGCGATCGTGAGCCCAGTAGCGAGACATCAGCCAGTGAGTATTCCAGAGGGGCTCGCGAGTGACCCCGCGGTCGCTAGGAAGAATGAAGCGACCGCGAGAAATCAGGCAGTGAGTTCGGATGAAGAGTTAGCGACCGAGCTCGCGATCGCCAACCCGACCGCGAAGAAGACAGTAGACGCAATTTATATGCCTAGCGACCATGCTCGCGACCGCGAGTGTGGCCGCGAGGCGCTTCCAGTGAAGAAGTATCTGACGTACACTCCTCCGATTCCGTTTCCGAGTCGTTTAGCTCAACCCAAGCATGACGATAGGCTGACCCGATTCTTGGAGACGTTCCAGAAGGTGGATATTAACATCCCATTGCTAGATGCGCTAAGAGATATGCCGGGCTATATGAAATTCCTAAAGGATGCCGTCACCAACAAGAAAAAGCTGGAAAAGTTCGAGACAATTAATTTGTCTCAAGAGTGCAGTGCTGTGCTGCAAAAGAAGTTGCCATTGAAGCAAAAAGATCCAGACAGCTTCACTATACCTTGTGTCATTGGAGGACATACTTTCTTCAGAGTTCTGTGCGACCTAGGGACAAGCATCAACTTGATGTCGTTGTCCATATTTAACAAATTGGAGATTAGAGAATTGAAGCCTACTAGAATTGCTCTCCAAATGGCAGACGCATCAGTCACCCGTCCAAAGAGGATAGTAGAAGATGTGCTTATCAAAGTCAAAAGATTTTATATTCCCTGAGGATTTTGTAGTCCTTGATATGCCGGACGATGGGAACACGCCTCTCATTTTAGGGCGATCGTTCTTAGCCACAGGTAGGGCTCTGATCGATGTGCAGGATGGTGATCTCACCTTCCGTGTGAATAAGGATGAGTTAACCATTTCGATCTATGATGCCACACGAGAAATGATAACTCAGAACATGAAGAGTGTTATTCGGTCACCACTGCCACAGCCAGCCCATTTTTGAGCTCGAATTCCAATCGACCATCGGACGAGCATGCTACAAAGACTAGGTGGACTCGGCATAAAACTCAGAGTGAGTTGTATACATTTGGGGAAGGCTACTCATACGCTAAATGGTGGTCTGTTGTCAATGATAAGTACAAGGGCAAGCAAAAGTTTGGAAAGACCACAGTTGTCAAATCGCCAGATTGATGAGAGGTAACGTCGAGCTAGCGACGAAAAATCTAGCACTGGTTGGGAGGTAACCCAACATTTTTTTCATGCTTTTATGTTTTTCGTTTTGTTTTTCTTGTTTTTCTTTGTTTTATCGTGTCGTGTCTTGTTTGTTCGTTTTTAAGTCCCAAGGTATATCATCAATGGCGATGATTCTATCCACCGTCGGAGTAGCGCGGCATATGAGGTAAGGTCTCTCCCAATCACTCTCTTCGGAAAACCTTATTGCATCATTTCACACTGTTTACAATAAGTTTGGGGGGAGTGGACGAGTTTGTTTGGTTGAGAGTTCTTTTTATGTTTTGTTTTGTCATGTTAAGTTTTTATATTTTTGGGGCTTTTGTCGTGTCTTTTGTTTCGTTGTTGTGTCTGTTGATCAACGAGTTTAAGTGAAATGTGTTAATCCATGTAGCCAATGATGATAGAAATTTTCTGAAAAAAATATGTTGATAGTGCACATGATGTGTTAGAAAATGACGCATGGATAATTTGAGATTGCTTAGCTTGTTATTTTTCACCATTTGCTTAAACCGTGAGACTTGAGCTTCACTGTATAAATATCTTATTACAGTTTCTTTTAATTGTGTGATATCGTGCATGTAATTATCTTCTAGAACTTGCCGTTTTTCTGTGTCGAGGCTGTAATATGTGTTTCGAATATGGAAAGGATAAAAGGTCATCTTTGCTAACCACATATTTACCCAAACACTAACCCAATGATATATACCGTTTGTCGCCTTCTTTGAGCCTTTATTAGACTTTATTCTTTTGTTAACCGGATGGTAGGAGGTGATGATGGATATGGGAATCAAAGGGGAGTATATTTGTTTTGATGTTCTAAGTTGGGATAAAAGGAAAAGAATGGTACCCGTGTGAAAAAGAATAGACCCTATAAGCTCTATTACAAAGCCAAGAAAAATTTTGTGAAAAATGTAAACATAAAGGGATTTCGTTATCAAAGTATAAGGTACCTTATGTGCATAAATGTTGAATTAGCATGTTGGAAAGAAAAGGGGAAATAGACAAAGTCCATATGAGTTGATTGTATAAATGGAGGTGCTTGGAGTATATTTGAGTCACTTAGCCATATAATATCCTACCTTAACCAATGTATAGTACATACAACCTACGAAAAGACCTTTTGATCCTAATTTGAGCATTTGATGTGGTGGAGATATTAGAGAAATGGCAAGCCTATGGTAAGATGTTGCATTGCATTGATTTTTTAGTGTATACACGTCCTTAATTTCTTTATGAGTTTGAGTGTACTCTATATTTTATGCACATGCCGTTGTGAGGTTGAATTGAATGAGATTTTTGCTTTCAATGGTTGTACATTGTTGAGTTGACTAATGTCGCCGTAATGCTAATGATTTTGAGCTTTGAGATATTTACGAGACTTGATTGTGTTAATCACCTTTGCTGACGCTCGTTGATTTTTCGTTGTGTATCTCTTTCCTTTTTGTTTTGTTTTGGTTTGAGGATAAACAATGTTTTAATTTTTTGGGTTTGATAAACGCGCATTTTACACGTTTATTGTTGATATTTAAAGATGAATTTAGATCGATAAAGTACGTTTATATATTGGATCTTAATGCTTTTATATATTTTTGGAAGATACTACTCTTGGGGTTCTTCTTTGGTGTTTTGTAGGCTCTTCAGGTGATAATCGATGCACAAGGCAAAGATGTAACCAAAGAGGATGAATTGGATATGAAAAATATGGATGTGAAAGTTTACAATGTTAAAGAGCATCTCGATAGAAGTCCATAGGCGCAAACAGATCGCAATTCGGAGTTCGAATGAGAGAGAACGGAGCGAAACCGCAAAAGTCGCTTTCATGAGGAAGCGCGTCCGCCTGAACGCCCGGCGCGCGTTTACAAGCCACCAGGCGCCCGTCCGTCGCTGGGAACACCCCGCCCGCTCTGCACCCATCCGGCGCTTCATCCGCGTCCCCTCATGTCCGTCCGGCGCTGCGGCCTCATCCGACGCTTCGTACCTCGCGTCCGGCGCTTTGTCCGCGTCCGGTGCTGTGTCCTCTCAACTTTCACTCCAGAAGCTTCTCGCGTCCGGCTTCGCCGTCCGGCGTTGGGCTCTCTCTCGACCTTTCGAGCGCTCGCGTCCGGCGCCGCTGGTTCGCCCTGGACGTGATATTTTGGGCCCATTTTCGGTGATTTCGTGGGCTTTTGCGAGGGTTTATAAATAGAAGAACAGCCGCACGAGGAGGGCTCATTCATTCCACAACCGCCTCCATAGCTTCCCAACACGTTTTTCCTCAGTTTTTATTCAGTTTTTCATATTTTTTAGCTTTAGCTTTGATTTAGATTCATTTAAGTATTAGTTTTACGTTAGTTCTACGATTCGTTAACGCTTTGGAACGCTTTCGTCTGAACAATTTCCGTATTTTCCGGTTTTTTGCTTGGGTTTGGATACGAACCCAACCATTGTTCTTCTGACGCTACATCACGGGTTTTATCAATTTAATTTCTATTTTCATGATTATTTCATATTTTATTCCGTTAATTATGTCTAGCTAAATTTACGTTCTAATCCTAGGGTTTGCATTATTCTATCCTAAATGTTGTGATTCCTGCTATTTCTATTTACCTTCCAGGCATTGATTTATGATTCTTGGTGCTTAATTATATGTGTTAATTTACGATCAATCTTGATGCATATCTATTTGCGATTAATTACTTAACCGTTTTAATTGTCAATCGATCTTGAATGCATAATCTGAATAAGCCTTGAGTCGTAGGCGAGATAGGAACATTCGTAGGAAGCATATTCTTTGTGATCCTTTTGGAGTTGCTTATTTTCACCTAGAGGCGTAATGTTGATAGGGAAAATTAGTAATCAACCGCCACAATTGTCGTGAATGAAATTGTTGCTTATATTTGAGATCTTTCATCTTGTCTGGATTAAAATTGGTTAACAGGAAGCCGGATAAACATACGTTATGGGTAGGATTAATGCATCCCTAGGGTTAGTCTTTCTATCTTATTATCTCTTTGAGTGTTTATTGCTTTTTTTTTGCGTTGTTACCTTTGACTTTGAATTTAATATTCGAAGTCGCAAAACCTTTTAAAACCAAATCTGTTCTTGGATAATGATGAATTGTTGTTGAGTTAGCTTCTGTGTTTTCGTGTTACAATCCCTGTGGATACGATACTCGACTTACCTTTATACTTGCACGTTTTCGTGTTAGAAAAGTTAGCGATCAGATATTGAATTGTGAGACATATATCAAGAAAACTTCTAGAACTCTAAAGCATTTGAGATTAAGAAACATAATGTACATATGAGAGACTAGACCATCATATTTTTAACAAAAGGGTTCAACTGATTTGAAGGAATTTAGTTCTTTACTCAAAACATAACTTAGTATTCTTGTAGCGGAAAACATGTGAAGTACACATCTGACGATGTGCATTCAAAGTTCCACTGTCAGCGACAAAAGGTTTCCTACTGCTCAACACTGCTGCATCGCATCACCAGCTCAACCTGCACATTTAAAAACAAACATGAAGGGCTGAGTACAAATACTCAGTGAACTTATACCAAAAACATATATCATAACTTTAAATTACACTGCCTCACCAGTAACACACGAGGTTTTATTTGAAATGCTCATCTTACTAAACATTTTCTGTTATTTTCCATAAAATTTATCTGGCTAGACCTATTTTCTGTCTGTATGATCCATATCATATCTCATATAACTAATCTTGCGCCGTAGAAGGAGGCCTCCTTCCACGGACGTCGTGACCGGCTGACAATGCTCGGATTACCCGTCGTTAGAGGTACCAAGACACGTCAAGATACATTTATAATCTCCTCTAACTTGAACACATAGTTCCGTATATGGCAAGTTAAGGGGTCGAACCCAAGAGAGCTGGTTGTGTTGTTACTCGAGTTGTCACAGTTTGAGTAGGAGGTTGCCCGGAGGGCAAGGTGTCGATCGGTGACGGTCCCGATGAAATGTCTTGAGAGATATATCTTGAGCGAAAGTAAGCGAAACTAAACACAAGGTAAAGAGATTAAATAACAAGTAGTTGGGCGAGGTTACGCGTTGAGATATTGGTCGAGACGTCATCATAGGTTGAGTTTTCACCATGAGTGTATGTCGTGGTTAAAGGTACCAGGGGTAGATGCCCTTTTAGGTTGTCACGTACACAGCCCCCCCCCGCTTGCCCTAGATTTTAGGACTAAATCTGAGGCCCTGCGCACCCCATTGCGAAGCGGTCTCAAGATAGGTTCGTCCGCCCCAACAACTTTACTCACTAGACAACCCAACTAGCCCGGCCGGTCCAGTGGAGTGGCTCATGACCCTTCGCCCAAGGCCGACGGCTACAATCACCCTCGGCCGCACTTCTGGGACAAAGAGACACTCGATGTCTTACTCGGCTATTGCTTGTAGCTACCCTCCACCAGGCTACCGGCGAGTTAGCGCTCAAGAAAGGAATAACATGGGTATAAAGGCCTGAGAGCTTGGGAACACTCAATGAAGGTTCTAAGGACGTTTAGACCTCACGACTTGTATGACCTTGACTCAACGTGCTTCACCCTGAGCCCAACCGAACCGACTACTCACGCATAATCAACATAAACATAAAAGCAATAAACAAGAACATAATCGAATCCATACTTGAATAGAAAATCAAACGTAAATGAAAAGCATTCTCTGCCAAGCTGTTGCTCAAGCAGAGGTAACCAAATACATAATATAAATTATTTTCCCGTAGGACTTGTTTCTTCCTCACCAATTGCTCATGAAAAATAAAGAGAAATAAAAGAGATAAGTTGAGAGAGAATTCTGGACTGATGCTCTCTCCCCTCCCGTATGTTGTTTTGTGAATTCGAATTCTGGAGAGGGGATTCCTTTTGGGAGCCTAAGTGCACTCCCCCTTAGCTTGGTCAGCGCGCGCATCTAGAGGCGGTAGATGGTGAGGTCAGCAGCTTGGCTTGGGCTCTGGACCCCGACAAAGGCTCCTCTGGCTTCAGTCTGGCAGGTTTGTCTCATTCCAGGCGCTGCAGGTTGACCTTTCCCTTTACGGCAAAAATCAAGCAGGCGGCAGAGATGACCTTGCCCAGAATCTTTCCAAATGCGTGCAAGTCTGCCAGAGATCTCGTCTGCTCCCAGCTGCATCCTAACTTGACCCTCTGTCCACCGCGTCACTCCTCGTCCCTCTCACCTCTCTTCCTTGTCTCGATTACCTTCTTGGCTTCACTTCAGCTCGTTGATCAGGCTCAGCTCCCATGCGGTACAGTGTCTTGCCAAAGTAGTCTTCGGATTTTTACCTCTCTCATGGGAGGTGGCGTGATCTTGCCCAAGGCCCGCTCGACTGCATATCTTGTCACGACCCTCTAATCCAAAGGACAGTTAGAGAGAATGGAGCTTGGAATGTTGATTACAACACATTAAATATGAATAATCAAAGACTTGAAATAATACTTATCGAACTTGATAATCAAACCTTATCTGAGATGTAAAGGCTACAAGTTCCTTTAACGAAGGTTCGATAGTTTGATGTAAAAGTCACAACATCAACATCTGATAATATTCAAAATATGCGTGGAAAGCATGTGAATGCATATATGACGATATGCACCCAAGGTTCTTTCTTTCAAACATAATAAATACCAAAAGACCTCGACTACTCAACATCTCCGCCCATCATCATCATCACCAATCGCACATTTAAAGCAAATATCGGACCGAGTACAAGAATGCACTCGATGGCTCATGCCAAAATAATTTATCAATTTTGAATTACTACGCCCATCACAAGAATACACGAGGTTTTAATTTGAAATACTCGTGTTTACTAAATATTTTCTCGTCATTTTCCATAAATATCGCCACAACATTTTTCCACGTATGTATGATCCACATCCACCACAATAATTCATCCACAATAATTCCTTGTGAGAGAGGCCTCCTCTCACAGACGCCATGACCGACGAGCACCCTTTCGGACACAAATACAAATAATCGGTGCACAAAATCCGGGCCATCTCGGCCACGGATCTGAATTCTCCATCATTCTTGGGGTACTTCCAAGAATACTGAATTCAAGCATGTCATAAAGTGGGAACTACCCACCATATGCATCAAATATCATGGATTGGATACATACATAAAACATAAACATTTTGGTGTAATTAAATAAACCACCATAAATATTTGCTTGCAATAAAGCATCATAAGTAAATAATTTGGTAAATTCTACCTGTTTGAGTATAGTAAAGCCCACCTTTACTTTGGAACTTTGAATTTCATCATATGTCGTGCTCTTCCCGCTAGTTGCGTGAACTTCACGTCCCACCTTTACATAAAATGTACGTTTAGTACGTTGGCACGCTTTCGAGATTTTCAAAGTTCATTCAACTTTGATAAATAAATTAATAATTCAAGTTTCGATGATTCTTTATACGTCTTAATCGTTGAAACGACGCAGATATCAATAAAAATAATTCTCGTATATCGAGAGAGCGTAATATGATCTGATCTCATTTTAACCTTTAGGTTAAATAATCAGCGATATAATAACGTTATTCAAAACAAGGATTTCAATCATGAAATCTTTTCTCACAATGAGATATTCGATAAAGTGATACGTTTTCACGTATTAACGCATTAACTGACGTATTTAGACGTTAATTTGAAAGTCAACCATTTTGACTTTTTATTTAAAATATTCAATAAAACATATTTTAATTAATATAAATCGATTTTCAATCGTTTTCTTTTCATAAAGCTTTAATCTTCGATTTTTCACGCAAATCGATAATTTTGATTAATATTTTCTTTCAATATTAATCTTTTAATACATTAAGCATTATTTATGCTTTTAACGTTATTTAATATAACGTTCCATCTTAAACATAATATTCTATTTTTAATAATTCCCAAAAATTCAATTATGTCTAATATAATTTTTAGACATATAATAAATTATTATTCATGATTAAAAAGGAATTAAAATTCCTTATTTAACACATATAGCTCACGGCTATATCACAAAATTTTCAACCTTGTTCCAAAAATTCCTCTAAATTCATATAGTGTATTATTTTACACTATGATCCTTAATATGTATTAATATTACTATAGAAAAATTTGGAACACACCTATATACATACTATAGGCTCACGGTTCTTTTCAAAATTTGTTCAATAAATTTTCTAAAATTCTAATAAACTCCTATAACACTTAAACATTATCCTTCAACATTATTCAATCATAATACACAACATAATCAAACAATACACCAAAGAACTACACTATGTAGCTCACGGCTACTATGCTTCATATATCAAACAATTTTATAAAAATCCTATAAAATTATACTATGCTTAAATACTATAGTGTAACACTAATACATCATAACATCATATAATAACACAATATAAACCATAGAACATAATGCCCTAGGTCTCGGCCATTTGGAGAAAATTTAGCTATATATGTCCAAAATTCTAATAAATTCTACATCACCTAATTAATACCCTAGATCAACAATATGCTATTACATTATTCAAATAAAAAAAATACACCAAGGAATACACCTAGGCATTTTCGGTTATTTTCAAAATTATAACAAATGGTTTTCAAAATTTCCAAATAAATACTAAGGGTTCCTACACCAACTTATATCAATAATCTATCATCAAAACATCCCTAGCAATTTTCGATCATCACTAGAATATTTTTATAACATGCTTAGCTTAAGAAATAAATCATCAATGTAGACATATTAACATATGTAACATATTTTCTAAGCATAAGAACATCTAGCATGATTTTCACAATTAATACATGCTTGGAAAAATAATTTGAACCATTGGATTATTGAAAACTTAGGTATTATCGAAGCTTGTTCGATATCTAACCTTAGCAACGGTGTCGATTGGTTGTTGGGTGATTGAAACTCAAACTATTTGAGAGAATGGAAGATGAAAATATTTGGTTTGCTTATGAGAAGCTCTCAAGTAGAGAGGAATGAAAAGAAATGAAAGTGTAATTTGTTTGTTGTATTCAAGGCTTTAAGTACTTAAGTAAAAATACAAGAAATAATTTAAAGCAATCACAACACTCTCTCGGTTCTCTCCTCAAGAAGGAAAAATTTTATTTGATGATAGTCAAATGTGCTTATGTCATGCATGAAAATATCTCTTACAAAACATTTACTCCTTGCAAGATTTAATAAAGTTTTTGAAGCATTCAAAAGTAATTTTTGTCTCTCAAAATGTCATTGCCGTCAACCCATGAAGAGAAGGAAGAAAATCTGATTTTCTTTGCTTCTTGCATGTATAAATATATTACACTAAATCCCAAATATTTTACAATCAAGTGGTATGAAAATTCAAGCTCAATTGATAGAAAATAGTCAACATTTTCGGCTCTTTCATGCCTCACACCATCCACTTGGTTAATTACTTGATTAGAGTGCAATCTATATTCCACTTGCATGATTTAATTTCATGACTTAGCAAAGAGAATCAAAATTGACGTGAATTATCTATTGAGCATAAAAGCTCACGGCTTTTTCATTCTTCATGAGGTATATAATTTATTTTCATGCTAATTATACATATATATCATAATATATGTTTTAGATGATAAATTATATCATAGGAAAAATTATTGGAATTAATCCATGTGCTAAAACCCAAATTCTCGATTCTAGGGTTTTCGAGAATCAACATATGTTCAAAAATATTATTCCCAAATTTTCTAGCATTATTTCAATGCTAAATAATATTCTAATTATATAAAATAATCATAGGAATTTAAATATCATAATTCCTTGATCATTTGACTTGATTCTCAAGTCATCTCTAAACGTTAACGTTTGTCTCAAACGTTTAAATATCGACTTATCTCAAAATGGGCGAAATAAAGCTGTAATCACTTTATTAAATTATTCCAATAATAATGGAATTAAATTCTAAGCTTAAAACTTAGAAAATATCACGAGCATTTAATCATCGATCGTAATCGACGTAGAAATATCTTGTTGAAATCGTTAAATATTCGTATTTCTCGATTCACATTTATTTGTGAATAAAACATAGGAATTTATTATTCCAACAATAATCGAAATCATTATTCGATATTTTAATAATCAAATTATCATAATAATACTCTAATTTACGAAATTAATATCGTAATTAAGCTTTTAAATAATCGAGGTATTACATTCCACCCCTTAAAGAAATTTCATCCCGAAATTTACATACCTCGAAAAAGATCGGGTATTTTCTTTCATTGCATCCTCAAGCTCCCACGGCTTCCTCTCGTCCATGATGCTTCCACAAAGACTTTGACATGTGGAATCGATTTGTTTCTCAATTGTTGAACCTTGTGGTCTAGAATAGTCCGTAGGTTCTTCATTATAGCTCATATCGGATTGAGGATCACTGCCTTGATGGATCACATGCTCGGATCGCATACATATTTTCCGAGTTGTGATACATGAATGACGTTGTGTACGCTTCCCGCACTTGGCGGAAGAGCCAATCTATAGGCGACTGGCCTATTCTTTCAAGGATTTCATAAGGTCCAATAAAACGGGTCTTAAATTTCCTTTACTCCAAACCTTATTATCCCGCAGACGGAGAGACTTTCAAAAGACTTTATCTCCATTCTCGAAAAGTAGCTCGGACCTTGGCGTGTCGGTAAGATTTCGTCTATCTTGAGCTTCTTTTATTCTTTGCCCAATTTGTGAACGATCTCAATCATCTCGCTTATAGCGTCGACCCTAAGATTCTTCTTTCACCCACTTTATCCCAAGAAAGCGATGATCGGCATTTTCTTCCATATAAGGCTTCATACGGGCCATATAGATCGTCGCTGATAACTATTATTGTAGGCAAGTTCGATGAGAGGTAAAACCTCTTCCCATTTTGCACCTTGATCCAACACTACGCTCTCAACATGTCTTCGAGTGTTTGATCGCCCTTCCGATTGTCCATCGGTTTGAGGGTGAAAAGTCTTTGAAATTTAACTTCGTGCCCAATTCTTTTGCAAGCTAGTCCGTAATCTTGAAGTAAATTTTGAATCTCTATCGAAGTGATAGTTTTCATCTCCATGCAAAGCGCATAATTTCCTTTACGCATACCGGCTAGCTTATCGGACCGTAGGTAATCCGAATTGGCGTAAAATGTGCACATTTGGTGTAGTCCGTCCACTACTACCCATATAGCGAGTTACCTCTTTTAGACTTTGGTAACCCGTAACAAAATCCATCGCTATATCTTCCCATTTCCACTCGGTATTGCCAAAGGTTGTAGCCACCGTAAGGACGTTGGTGTAATGCTTTTACTTGTTGACAAGCAAGACAACAGCTTCTACAAAGGAGGCTATGTCTCTTTTCATACCTTCCCACCGTAACTTTTTCTTCAAATCTTGGCACATTTTGTACTACTGGATGGGTCAGTATAAGGTGTGTCATGAGCTTCACTCATGATTTCATTCCAAGATTGTTGTTGTCGGGATACACAACCTTCCTTCAAATAATAAAGCATTATCTCGGTGCTTGAAAATTTTTCATCCTTCCGTCCTTACTTGCTCTTGCTTTTCTAACTTTTCCTCCATCCTTTGTCCTTCAAGGATTCTTTTCCTTAAATCGACGCCAATGTGAGTGTAGCAATACGACTCGTGATCGCCTCTCGTTGTTCAATTAATTCGATCTTCATTCTTTCAAACTCTTCAATGAGTTTTTCTTCATTTGTGAAGAGACATCCCAATTTGTCTTGACTTCTTACGACTCAAGGCATCGGCTACAACGTCGCCTTGCACGGGTGATAGTTTATGCCACGGTCGTAGTCTTTACCAATTCGAGCCATCTCCTCCGCCTCATGTTCAGATCTCTCCGCTCGAAAAGTATTTTAAACTTTGTGATCGGTAAAGATTTCACATCTTACTCCGTAGAGATGATGTCTCCATATCTTTAAAGCATGTACTCTCGCCGCTAGTTCCGAGATCATGTGTCGATAATTCAATTCATGCGGTCTCGCTTGTCGAGATGCATAGGCTATCACTTTTCCATTTTGCATTAACACACGCCTAATCCATTCTTGGAAGCATCTCAGATAGACCACGCACTTTGATCTCGCTTCGAACTGCTAGCACAGGCGAGAGTTAACTTTTCCTCGAGCGTCTGGAAATTACCTCACACTCATCACCCATGTGAATTTAATTCCTTTTCGAGTAGTTGGGTTATTGGTCTTGCTACCTTCGAGAATCCTTTAATGAATCTCCGATAGTAACCGGCAATCCCAAGAAACTTCTAATTTCATTTTGTGTCTTTGGCGATTTCCATTCTTGATCGCTTCTACCTTGGCGGATCAACTTTAATCCTTCTACCGACACTATGTGTCCAAGGAACATTACTTCCTTTAGCCAAAATTCACACTTGCTAAATTTAGCAAAAGTTGTTCATCTTTTAAAGTTTGCAACCTTTGTCTCGAGGTGTTCCTTGTGTTCGCGTTTCATTTTTCGAATAGATGAGAATGTCGCCTATGAAGACTAAGACAAATTTATCCGGTATGGATGGAACACCCTATTCATGAGATCCATGAATACCGCAGCGCATTAGTCAATCCGAATGGCACAACTATAAATTCATAGTGGTCGATCTTGTTCGAAAAGCGCTGACACATCTTCGTGCCGCACTTGAGTTGGTGATAGCGACTTGAGGTCGATCTTCGAGAACACGCTAGCTCCTCGTAGTCGATTAAACAAGTCATCTATCATTGGTAGTGGATACTTGTTTTTGAGCGTCATTTTGTTCGGCCTCGGTAATCTATACACATCCTCAAGGAACCATCCTTTTCTTAACAAATAACACCGGTGCTCCCCAAGGCGAAACGCTAGGTCTGATAAAACCTAGGTCTAACAGCTCTTGGATTTGAATTTTCAACTCTTCCAGTTCTTTCGGAGCCATTCGGTACGGTGCCTTTGACACTGGAGCCGATCCGGGTTCCAAGTCAATGGTAAACTCGCTTGTTCATCGTGAGGCAATCCCGGTAGATTTTCAGAAAACATCCAAAATTCTCGTACAATCTCTACATCTTCAACCTTTATCGTTGTTCGATCTTCTCCATTCAAATAAACAAGAAATGCATGGCATCCTTTCTTGTTTATCATACTTCTAGCCTTCAATGCTGATATTATTGGGATCTTCCTTCCCATGTTGATTCCATAAAAGCTTGTAGCTTCTTTTCCAGGAAAATGGAATGAAATTTTCCTTTCTTTACACAGGATCGTAGCATAATTTTCTGCTAACCAATCCATCCCCAAAATTATATCTACATCGCCTATGGGTATTATGTTTAATTTATTTGTTAGAACCTTAAGTGATCCTAAGTTCAACTCTAGGTTCGAGCAAATATGAGTAACGGTCATAATCCCTCCTACAGGTGAAGAGATGTTCATATCCTGGTTTGCTTTCTCAGATCTAAGTTCCAATAGATCTACACATGTTCTTGCTACAAAAGAATGTGATGCTCCCGTATCGAACAAAAGTATAACAGGTACGTTGAGAAGTGTTCCCATACCTGCCAGGTTTCCCTGGTTTTGTTCATTTTGCCTCCGGTGCAGAGCATATGCTCTGGCTTGAGCCACCGAGGTCGACGGGTGCCTGCCTCTGATTCTCGCCGTGGTCGCTGCTGTTGGCGTCACTGATTACGCCGCTGCTGCGTGGTTGTCGTTGTTGTTGTTGATGAGGTTGTTGCCACTTCATTGTTGCGGTGGTCGCTGTCGCGTTGTGGTCGAACCGAATAGCCCCGAGGGTTGGGCATTGCCGGGCTGATTTGGCCTTCCCATCGTCCCCGCATGTATCCCCGGCAACTATTTGAGTAATGCCCTTCATTCCGCACTTAAAGCAATTTACCAAATGGCAAACTCCTTTGTGAAACTGGCACTTAGGCAAGGAGTTGTCCTCGCTCGCTCTTGTGATCCTCCCGTCTCGAGGGTAAAGACCGGTTTCTTCCATCCTCTGCCCTTGCGGTACCGTGTTTAGTGCCACGGCCGCTTGTTATTCAGATACCAAAACTTCCCGATTCTCATTCTGAAATTTCCTTCCCACTTTCTTTCCTTGTCCCTGTATTTTGTGTCCGGTTTGAGTTGTCTTCTTCCGCATGGTCGCCTCGATGTCCAAAGCTCGTCCGAGAGCTTCGATGTAAGTCGATCTTCACGACCGGCTAGAGACATTCTTATCTCGACCTCAATCCGCACTCTAAACTTTTTGCCATCTTCATATCCGTATTCACCGATCAGGGGCATATCGACATATCGCAGAAGTGTGATCGTAATCTACTTGACATCTTTTCCTGCTTCGATTATAAAATTCTTGTTCCTTCCTTTTCCGATAACTTTTCAAACGTATTTCTCATACGCCTCTTAAATTCTTCCTAAGTGAACTCATTCATCCGATCCTGCAGTAAAATCTTCCGTCGGGCTTCCCACCAAAAGTCGGCGAGTCCCGTCATTGAAAAGTAATACTGAGACTGTCTCGTGTGTTGTGCATCAAGAAAATCAAATATCCTTTCCATAGCCCTTATCCATTGCTCGGCATTATCTCGGCTCCTTTTTCCATCAAAGAAGGTGGGTTCGCTTAAGAAATAATTCTTCGATCCTACGATCAGGTGGAGGTGGTGGTGGTGGTATATTAGCGTGTTCTGCACAGAATTCTTCCTCCGCCTCTACCTCTTCCCCTTCCCTTCCCCTACCTCTTTGTGCGGGATCTCTTCGTATGGCATTCGTTGTTTAACATACAATAAATATTGAAAATCATTTTCACAATCGACATATATAATATCATCATACAATCCTTTTGTAAAGCAACTTTAAACCAAGCCATTCATCTTTATCACAATAATCATTTTGCCGCAAAAGCCCGCCTGGGTTATCATATATATATATTAGAAAAGTTGTGCCTCAATGAGGACTAATTTGTACAAACAATTGATACAAAAGAGATAATGTACAATAGATGGCATTTCAAAGCTTAACCCAGATCGAACAACATACGGGATTACAAGATAATACAAAGTACAAACGTTCACTTCCCCTTTCAAAACACAAAGCAACCTACACACATACTGGACTATATACATATGGACTAAACTCTAGTTAGGCTGGTCATCAGGTGTATCACTCATCGTCATACTGATCCTCCTCGTGATCCTCCTCATCGTCTCGAATCATCATCGAGTCGTCGCCATCCGACTCTCACGGCGGCGCACTCGGATGGCCCCGCCCCATCATTCCCAACCATAGGAATGTCGCGGATCGGACTGAGGTCATCACGGGCATCAGATACTCTCATCCTGGCCGTCAGTCGGTACGGCTCAGCTGGAGGTGCCGGCGTTGTCATAGGCGGCAAGATGGGAAGCGGCGGGTGTATGGGATGTCCAATCGACAAAGGGGGAAACACTGGCATCCCCAAAGCTCTGGGTCGAGATGCCATCTCTATCTCTGCAAGCCTACCCTCGTCCTCCAGGAATCTGGGTACTACCGGGTCCACTCGACGAGGTACCTCCAAGTAAAGCCACTCGGGTGACTCGTCACGCCATGTATGTTCCCTCGGAGGGAGGTAGGGGCCTCTCGGTGCTACACCGTAGCTACTGAAGACGTACGTCAAATGGCTTACAAATCTCGGTAGATCCGCTATCAGATCATAGTCACCACCATAACGGTAGATATAATCTCCTGACACTTCCCGTGCATAATCTTCCCAATCGACCGCAATCAGCACAATAGGCGCCACGCCATCGAAATCGATCACTCCATGCTCGTGCCTCCCTCCAATGATGAAGGTAGTGCATGAGAGACTCTCCGAGATCATCTTCCGAGCACATCCGTAATCACTGCACTCATGAATAATCTCCACTGGGGTGGCCCTCGGTCCTAGCCTCCGCCTAGTAGTGTGTCGGGTCCCGCCATCCGCCACGCATAAACGAGCAAAAGATAACTAAATAAGATATCCGTTACACGTATAAAACTAAACTTAACGATCTATAAAGCAAAAGGATAAACCGACAGTCTATAAAATGTATAAACAATCCAAACACCTCGATTAATGTATAAATGTTATACGGAAGTTGTTCTCATGTACAACGCATGTTGTAGCTTTCCTACCATACTAGGAAACTTGCTATCTAGCAGCATAAAAAAAAAATCTTATCACATAACTAAATTCTAGTTCTATAAAACTATGAGCTAGCTTCTGCTGGCTCTCGTGATTTCTGGAGAAGGAAACAGGGGATCTTCCCTTCATAAGAAATATAGTAAAGTTCGTTAGGAGTACGTAGGTGAAAATCGTGCACAATTCGGAGTTCAAACGAAGGAGAACGGACCAAAATAAAATCACTGCGCGAAGCAGTTCGCCTTTGCCGAGGTGAACTGTCCGAGGTGACGAGGTGAACTCGCCGAGGTGAGCTTGCCGAGCTGACGAGGTGAACTCGCCGAGGTGAGCTTCCCTAGCTGACGAGGTGAAGTCGCCGAGGTGAGCTGCCGAGGTGCCGAGGTGAACTGTTCGCCTTTGCCGAGGTGAAATGGCCGAGGTGAAACTGTACTGACTCTAGCGAATTTTGGAGAAGGAATCAAGAGTTCGGTCCTCATAAGAAATATAGTATAGTGTGTTAGGAGTATGTAGGCGAAAACCATGTGCAAATCGGAGTCCGAACGAAGGAGATTGGACCAAAATAAAATCACTGCGCGATGCAGTTCGCCCTTGCCGAGGTGAAATGGCCGAGGTGAAACTGTACTGACTCTAGAGAATTTTGGAGAAGGAATCAAGAGTTCGGTCCATAAGAAATATAGTAAAGTGTGTTAGGAGTATGTAGGCGAAAACCATGCGCAAATCGGAGTTCGAACGAAGGAGATCGGACCAAAATAAAATCATCACAAGCAGTCGCCTCTTGCCG
This sequence comes from Salvia rosmarinus, assembly GCA_036937905.1. Taxonomy (NCBI): domain Eukaryota; kingdom Viridiplantae; phylum Streptophyta; class Magnoliopsida; order Lamiales; family Lamiaceae; genus Salvia; species Salvia rosmarinus. Next base: position 128,642 of record JAODLM010000475.1, read on the forward strand.
AGGTGAAATGGCCGAGGTGAGCTCGCCGAGGTGAGCTGCCGAGCTGAACTGACGAACTGAAATCTGACGAACTGAAATTGACGAACTGAAATTGACGAACTCAGGTAAAAGCGGACGAACTGAAATCGATTTAACTGAATTGACGAACTCAATAAAAGTCGATTTAACCGAATTGACGAACTCGGCTAAAAGTCGATTTAACCGAATCGATTTAACTGAATGAAACTCGCCTAAAAGTCGATTTAACTGAAATCGAAATTGAAATGAAACTCAGCTAAAAGTCGATTTAACTAAAATCTGACCGACAATGTCAAATGCCTTAGCTTTTATTTTGAGCTCTCCGCCTAGCTCAAATGCCTTAGCTTTTATTTTGAGCTCTCCGCCTAGCTCAATTGCCTTAGCTTTTCAATTTGAGCTCGATTCTTTTGTTCTCGAAAGGAAAGGAGAAGAGTTCGTACATTTGTTCGTCTATGTTCTTTTCAAAGAGGGATCATGCATCTTATTACGTCTATGTTCCATTCGGGATGACATAGGCATTAATCAAAATCAATATTGAGAAATGAGAATAAAATTTCAAATATAGACGAACATAGTTTGTTTTAAACATACGATTTCTGCTAAAAATTTTCAATCAATCAATCAATCATGGTTATTTACAACCTTTCTCATTTCATTTGTCGATAATGTTCTATCGACGCCAAATCAAATTCATAAATCATTTGTCGATAATGTTCTATCGACACAATCATTTGTCGATAATATTCTATCGACACAATTCATTTTCATAAATCTCAAACTTTTCGTTTTAAAAGATGAGAAAATAATTTACGTTTTTCCCGGTTGAGCTGGATGTGATGGAGTGTTGAGCGTAGTCAAATGATTTCTAGAAGTCTAGTGACTCAATCTAGTCTTACTGTTGAAAGAAAACTTAGGGTTCAAAGAGCAACCTGGCTCTGATACCACTCTGTCACAGCCCCTCTAATCCAAAGGACAGATTAGAGAGAACTGGAGCTTGGAACAATGATTACAACACATTAAATATGAATAATCAAAGACTTCAAATAATACTTATCGAACTTCGATAATCAAACCTTATTTACAGATGTAAAGGCTACAAGTTCCTTTAACAGAAGGTTCGATAGTTTGGACAGAAAAGGTTGTCAACATCAACATACAATAATATTCAAAATATGCAATGAAAGCACGTGAATGCATATATGATTATATGCACCAAGGTTCTTTCTTTCAAACATAATAAATACCAAAAGACCTCGACTACTCAACATCTCCGCTCCATCATCATCATCAGCTCAATCTGCACATTTAAAAGCAAATATGCAGGGCTGAGTACAAGAATGCACTCAGTGACTCATGCCAAAATAATTTATCAATTTTGAATTACTCTGCCCCATCACAAGAATAACACACGAGGTTTTAATTTGAAATACTGTGTTTACTAAATATTTTCTGTCATTTTCCATAAATATCGCTTGGCACAAACATTTTCCACGTATGTATGATCCACATCCACCACAATAATTCATCCAACACATTCCTCACTGGAGGAGGCCTCCTCTCAGACGCCATGACCGCCGAGCACCCTTTCAAAGACACAAATACAAATAATCGCACAAAATCCGCACCATCTCAAAGACAGATACGAATTCTCCATCATTCTTGGGGTACTTCCAAGAATACAAATTCAAGCATGTCATAAAGTGGGAACTACCCAACCATATGCATCAAATATCATGGATCGATACATACATAAAACATAAACATTTTGGGCAGGTAATTAAATAAACCAGTTCATAAATATTTGCTTGCAATAAAGCATCATAAGTAAATCATTTGGTAAATTCTACCAGTTTGAGTATAGTAAAGCCTACCTTTACTTTGGAACTTAATTTCACCGTATGTGTTTTCTCCTCGTTGCGTGAACTTCACGTCCCACCTTTACGCAAAAATGTACGTTTAGTACGTTGGCACGCTTTTCGAGATTTTTAAAGTTCATTCAACTTTGATAAATAAATTAATAATTCGAAGTTTCGATGATTCTTTATACGTCTTAATACGTTGAAACGACGCGTATATCAATAAAAATAATTCTCTTATATCGAGAGAGACGTAATATGATCTACAGTCTCTTTTTAACCTTTTAGGTTAAATAATCAACGTATAATAACGTTATTCAAAACAAGGATTTCAATCATGAAATCTTTTCTCACAATTGAGATATTCAGATAAAAGTAATACGTTTTTCACGTATTAACTTATTTAACGAACGTATTTCGTACGTTAATTTCGAAAGTCAACCATTTTGACTTTTTATTTAAAATATTCAATAAAACATATTTTAATTAATATAAATCGATTTTCAATCGATTTCTTTTCATAAAGCTTTAATCTTTGATTTTTCACGCAAATCGATAATTTTGATTAATATTTTCTTTCAATATTAATCTTTTAATACATTAAGCATTATTTATGCTTTTAACGTTATTTAATATAACGCTCCATCTTAAACATAATATTCTATGTTTAATAATTCTCAAAATTCAATTATGTCTAATATAATTTTAGACATATAATAAATTATTATTCATGATTAAAAGGAATTAAAATTCCTTATTTAACACATATAGCTCACTACTATATCACAAAATTTTCAACCTTGTTCCAAAATTCCTCTAAATTCATATAGTGTATTATTTTACACTATGATCCTTAATATGTATTAATATTACTATAGAAAATTTGGAACACACCTATATACATACTATAGGCTCACTGTTCTTTTCAAAATTTGTTCAATAAATTTTCTAAAATTCTAATAAACTCCTATAACACTTAAACATTATCCTTCAACATTATTCAATCATAATACACAACATAATCAAACAATACACCAAAGAACTACACTATGTAGCTCACGGCTACTATGCTTCATATATCAAACAATTTTATAAAAATCCTATAAAATTACACTATGCTTAAATACTATAGTGTAACACTAATACATCATAACATCATATAATAACACAATATAAACCATAGAACATAATGCCCTAGGTCTCGGCCATTTGGAGAAAATTTAGCTATATATGTCCAAAAATTCTAATAAATTCCTACATCACCTAATTAATACCCTAGATCAACAATATGCTATTACATTATTCAAATAAAAAAAATACACCAAGGAATACACCCTAGGCATTTTCGGTTATTTTCAAAATTATAACAAATGGTTTTCAAAAATTTCCAAATAAATACTAAGGGTTCCTACACCAACTTATATCAATAATCTATCATCAAAACATCCCTAGCAATTTTCAATCATCACTAGAATGTTTTTATAACATGCTTAGCTTAAGAAATAAATCATCAATGTAGACATATTAACATATGTAACATATTTTCTAAGCATAAGAACATGCTAGCATGATTTTTCACAATTAATACATGCTTGTAGAAAATAATTTGAACCATCGATTATTGAAAACTTAGGTATTATCGAAGCTTGTTCGACATCTAACCTTGTTAACGGTGTCGATTGGTTGTCGAGTGATTGAAACTCAAACTATTTGAGAGAATGGAAGAAGAAAATATTTGGTTTGCTTATGAGAAGCTCTCAAGTAGAGAGGAATGAAAAGAAATGAAAGTGTAATTTGTTTGTTGTGTTCAAGGCTTTAAGTACTTAAGTAAAAATACAAGAAATAATTTAAAGCAATCACAACACTCTCTCGGTTCTCTCCAATCAAGAAGGCAAAATTTTATTTGATGATAGTCAAATGTGCTTATGTCATGCATGAAAATATGTCACGACCCCATTCCGGACCAACCCGGATTGAGGCGACTAGTACTAGGAGTAGTACTCTGGGTTACATGAATAAAATAGAGGTGCGTGAAAATAAGCTAACATGCTCGAATGTAATACGAGATGATGTTATATTGTTTTGAAGGGTTAGCCATCGGACCCCAAAACTTGGCCTCGATCCGATGGGCCTTAATAGTTTAAAACATAAAGCGTAAATAAGGGAGTTCAGAGTAGCGGCGAAAGTGTGTGAATACATATATGACGATATGCATTCAAGGTATAAACCACAAATTGTAAAATCGGTCAAGGACATCGGACTCTCAACACATTCCCCATCATCACCATCAAGATATAATATTTATATAACCCATAGTTACTCATAACTATTTATTTCACAATATGTAACAATGTTCACTGTAATAATAAGATAATTACCAAATAAATAGCAAACAATTTCTAAAAATTCTAAATAAATTCCAACATCAATAAACATTATATTATAACATTATAACATCATAAAATCAACCAACTAATTTAAATCGTCACCATATGAGCTTTGCAAGCTCTCGGCTTTTTCGATTTATTTTAGCATTTGGTTTTCAAAAATTCCAATAATTATATACTATGTTTATACACTATAGTATATTAATATAACATCATATAATCATCAAGAACTAATTAAATCATCACCATATAAGCTTGTAAGCTTTAGGTTTATTTGATTTAAATAGGTAATTGATTTCAAAAATTCTAATTAATTTACACAATGCATAAATAATATATTAAAGCATTAAAACACCATTACATGTTCAAAATAAAATCATGCATCAACATATTTTTCCCAAATGCTCACGGTATTGATTAAAAATCATGCCTTTGATTTTTAAAATTTAATTAAATCATATAACATATAATCAATACATTAAAGCATTTATATGACATTATATGATTAAAACAAAAATTATACACCAAGGTATTTTGTTAAATAAACTCTCGGTATTTTTAAAATAAATAGCTAGGGTTTTCCAAAATTTTAATTAACATACCATAGGTTTAAATCATAACATACATCAATATTTCATCATCAAAATGTTCAAGAAATAATCGGTCATCACATATGCATTTTTAATATCTTGAAAATCATTTTGTACATGTTCTATGGTTCAAAATGATATAAGCATGCTAGATCCATTCAAAGACTAAATAAGCAATACCATATGCTTATCCTCACATATATCTTCATATATTTGAAAATAATCATCAAGAACCATATATCTCATGCTCAAGAACAATTAAAACATACATATACATATATAACATGCTTCGAAATATACATAAATATATACAAGAACATGTTCAAAATTCGTAATAAATGGGATGAAAAATCGTGACTAGAGATCCTTGGTTTACCTTTGATATGATATAGGTTCACAAGAATAATATAGTATCAAGTTGGGAGAAGAAATGAGGAAGAAGAAGAAGGTTTTCAAAATAATGGGGAGGAGGAGCTCGATTTTCTCACTGAATGGGAGAGAAAATGGAGTATTTTGTGAGTTCCTATTGTTCAGAAGTGTGAGTATAATGAGAGGAATGTGGAGGCTCCCCATACCCCTCTCTTCATTATACACGGCTGCACACACACACCTATAGGAGTAGTGTAGTAAAATGATGAGTGTGTAGTTATCATTGGCTAGGTGTGCATGTATTGGTCACAATAAAAGTGGAGTGCATGCCTTTGTTGGGGTGATGATGGGCGACGGCTATGGGGGGTTCCAAGGCTGATTTTAATTCTCTTGTTACGCATAAGACATGTATTAATCATAGTATAGATCATAGATATATAATACATGTCATTAAAATAATTAAATCACAACATATACACATTTTCGAAAATACCGATAGAAAATTAAGAAAATAGGAATAAAATACAATTTACACCTATTATTGATACTCATGCCATTTTCGTCCCAAATATACATATATACATCATAATATATAATTTAGATATTGAATAATAGCATAGAATAAAATTATAGCATTAATTAATGCATAAGAAACCCTAATTTCGAAAATTAGATTTCGAAAATTTTAATTGTGCAGAATCGAGTTTTAATGCTCCAAAAACTGATTTCATAGCTTAATAACACTCATATATTTTATATTATAAAGTTTAGATACCATAGGATAATTTAATAGTGTCATTTCATGTGAAAAACCAAAGTTTATAAACTTAGGGTTTTTGAAACTTTCAATATCAAATTATCGAATTTAATAACTGAAAATTCGATTGTTAATAATTAATAATACTGAAATTATATAAAATAATAATAGGAAATTAATTATTATAATTTCCTGAGCATCAAATTCATTTTTCAAAACGTCTCTAGACGTTGACGCTCAAAACGCCTCAAACGCTCAAAATCGACTCATCTCAAATGGTCGCAGAAGTTCACACTTACTAAATAAATATATTCCTTTTAATAAAGGAATTAAGATGGAAATTAATTCCAAGCTTCTCCGCCAGAAAATTTCATGAAAAGTCGACGCTCGATACGCTGCTGACGTTAAAATATATCGATTAATCATTTCGTAATAATTCAATCCTTTAATTCACAATCCTTAGTGAATTATGAAAGGAATTATTATAATGATATCGATCGAAATCACAAGATTCGATGTCGTAAAAGATAATATACGGCAAACCCTAATTACGGTTTAGAAAACCGTAATCGATATTTGTTTCTTCGAATATTACAAAATATCTCTTACAAAACATTTACTCCTTGCAAGCTTTAATAAAGTTTTTGAAGCATTCAAAAGTAATTTTTGTCTCTCAAAATGTCATTGCCGTCAACCCATGAAGAGAAGGAAGAAAATCTGATTTTCTTTGCTTCTTGCATGTATAAATATATTACACTCTATCCCAAATATTTTACAATCAAGTGGTATGAAAATTCAAGCTCAATTGATAGAAAATAGTCAACATTTTCGGCTCTTTCATGCCTCACACCATCCACTTGGTTAATTACTTGATTAGAGTGCAATCTATATTCCACTTGCATGATTTAATTTCATGACTTAGCAAAGAGAATCAAAATTGACGTGAATTATCTATTTAGCACAAAAGCTCACGGCTTTTTCATTCTTCATGAGGTATATAATTTATTTTCATGCTAATTATACATATATATCATAATATATGTTTTAGATGATAAATTATATCATAGAAAAAATTATTGGAATTAATCCATGTGCTAAAACCCAAATTCTCGATTCTAGGGTTTTCGAGAATCAACATATGTTCAAAAATATTATTCCCAAATTTTCTAGCATTATTTAAATGCTAAATAATATTCTAATTATATAAAATAATCATAGGAATTTAAATATCATAATTCCTTGATCATTTGACTTGATTCTCCAGTCATCTCTAAACGTTAACGTTTGAAACGTCTCAAACGTTTAAATATCGACTTATCTCAAAATGGTTGAAATAAAGCTGTAATCACTTTATTAAATTATTCCAATAATAATGGAATGAAATTCTAATCTTAAAACTTAGAAAATATCACGAGCATTTAATCATCGATACGTAATCGACGTAGAAATAATACTGTTGAAATACGTTAAATATTCGTATTTCTCGATTCACATTTATTTGTGAATAAAACATAGGAATTTATTATTCCAACAATAATCGAAATCATTATTCGATATTTTAATAATCAAATTATCATAATAATACTCTAATTTACGAAATTAATATCGTAATTAGGCTTTTAAATAATCGGGGTATTACAAATACCCCCAAGCGTGTCCTCCCAGATACAAACACACGCAAAGAACACACACAAAATGCACTCTTTCTAGGGCAAGGACTATCCCAAAAAGAGCACGAAAACGGCTCACACCCGCCGAGCAAACCTTTCAAAGATACAAATCAAGAATCGGTCGAGCAAACCTTTCAGCAAGTATAGTTACCATATTGTACACATTAATCCTTGCTAGGAATTCTCCCTCTAGCATAGGATCCAAATTCAAATAAACATAAGTTGGCGAACCAACACTGATAGGATCCATACATAAAACATAAACATTTTGGACAGGTAATTAAATAATAGCATTTCATCATCATTTCTCAAAAGAAAGCATCATAAATAAACCATTTGTCATTTCATTTTATCCTTGAGGAGAAAAAACCCACCTGGTATGTTCGCTTCTCAAAACGATTTTCTTCTTACTTCAGCCTTCACTTTCGTGCTCCACCTTTACGTAAGAAACTAATTTAGTACGTCGGTCACATTTTTGAAAATCGTCAAGATCTAAAATAACTTGATAACTTTTGAATCTTATTAAGAATTATTAACTAAATATGAACCTTCTAAAGACTTGGTATCTTTTAACAAATTTAGTAAGTCTTTTCATCGAATATTCTAACTTATAACTTCTCGTTTTTAACTGCGACTAAACCTTGCTTTGGAGTACATACTGATGATTTAGGTCAAACGATGACTCATATTAACTATTTTCCGATAACATGATTTCAATTATGAAATCGATTCTTATAAAAGAGATATTCTTATATCTCTAATGCGTCTTACACGTCTTAGTGTATCTATTCAATGCAACCCATATGTATACTAGGCGTAAAACATAATTCTACTCATGCACTAATATATTTCATACGTCTACACTTTACTAAGTAATTTTTGACTTCAACCACATGCATTTCTCAACATTCATAATTAGAACTATTAACTTATATATATATATATATATATATATATATATATATATATATATATTCAAATTCTAACGTATTACTAATCATATTCCAACAAGTTTCGATTTTTCACCTTACAAACAATCATGTCCAATTGTACACACATAAATGAAATTAACTTAGCATAACACTTTATTTTTCAAAACCTTACGTCACTTAACAAAACTTTTTGACGTAGAAATATTATACCTTGTTTTAAAAATCTCATAAATTCATAGTATGTCTTAAACATATTTTTGGAACTAAATATGTGATTACACTTAATAAAATAAATTCAAAACTCAAACTTCCCCCTTTTTTTTATTTTCGGTACTTCTTAAAATATTTTCAAAACTTTTCCAAAAATTCCTATAAATTCACATAACACACTATATTAACATAGGATCAATAATATATAATAACATTAGACATAGAAAAATTTGACATCAAAATTCTTCACTTAATGGTTCTCGAAAATTTTGGAACATTAACAAAATAATTTTCAAAAATTCTAATTAATTCATACACCACATTATTATCATCATACATCAATAATATGCCATAATATCCAACATACACAAATCACACATGAATATATCATATGCTATGGTTTTCGAAATTTTAATGAAATAATATCTAATATTTTCCAAAAATTATGAATTAATCACACATGCTTAAACAATACTAACTATCATCAATCCATGCTCAAAACAACAATTAAAATTCATTTTCATCAACATATAATTTCTATATATTTTCGGTTTTAGCAGGAAAAATTATAACATGCTCAACTTTTTACCAAATTCATAATAAATGCTTACAAACATCATATAAACATATTTAATTAACAACTTAAACATTTAACAAAATTTCTCAAATTTCTCATAAAATAACAAGAGCATATAACTTAACATTTCATGGATGGATTTCTAATATTTTTGCATATATAAGAAGCTTGTACGATTTCTAACCTTTTAATCGGAATCGATCGTCGACGAAAAACGTTTTCTAACTAAGATTTGAAGAGGAATTGAAGAACACCTTTTTTTTTTTGCTCACGGTAGTTTTTTGGAATGAGAGAGAGAATGAAATATTTTTGGTCTTCTCTCACTTATTAATTAAGTTAAGGAAATAAAATAAATAAATAAATAAATGAATAGTACATGGCTATATTTAAAATCAAATCATGTCCAATTTTTGTCACGCCCCCACTCCGGACGACCCGGTCTAGAGGGTGACTAATACTAGGAATAGTATTATAGGACAAACAGACTAAGATAGAGGTACATATCAATTAACATGCTCGATAGGTTCGATAATACAATATCCAAATGATTAAAGGTTTAGGCCATAAGACCCAAAGACTCACCATGGTCTGATGGACCTCAATAGTTCATGACATAAAGTAAAAGAGTTCGGAGTTTAGCAGCGGAATGTGTGTGAATACATATATGATGATATGTATTCAAGGCGAAAACCAAATTCTAAATGAACGATCGAGGACACTTTGGACTCTCAACACATCCTCCATCATCACCATCAGAGCTCAACCTGCACATTTAAAAACAAACACGCAGGGCTAAGTACAAGAAATTTGTACTCAGTGGACTCATGCCGAAAACATTTGATATAAGATTACGCTGCCAATATCGGAGTAAGTCACAAGGGTTTTAGTTGAAATGCATTGTGCTTACTAAAACATTTTCAGTTCATAAACATAGCTCGGCCGAGCATTTTCTTGGTGTGCATGGTCCGTATCTCATAGTATCAATTCATAACAGTATTAAAAATTAAACATCGAGAGGGAGGCCTCCCATCTACGACGCCGTGACCGGCCGTAATCCCGTAAAGCACACAGTCACTCTCACAAGCATATGTTAACATAGCAATAGTTCCAACCTTCACGCCAATCCTAGCCAGGCATTTATCATCCGGCACAGGACTCGACATTTAAAAGGTTGGGTGCGACCCAAATGACATAACCTGTCATAATATAGTTCCAACCATCGCCACAGCCCTACCCGGGCATAACAGATAGGATGCATACACAAAACAGAATATTTTTGGCAGGTAATGCAGAAAACATTTGTCAACAGTTGTAGAATAAGCATTGTAGATAAACTCATTTTGGAATAACAGTAAAGTCACATCTTGTTTGAAAAGTAAGCCCACATTAGTGAGGTAAGAAAAGGGGCCCACATTATTGAAGATAAGAAGCCCACCTGGACTATGGTTCGTTGTAAATTGAGTCCTAGGTTTGTTCGTACGTCAGTATCCAGTCGCCGCGTTTGTGTCCACACCTTTACGAAAAAGCGAGGCTTTAGTATGTCGCTCAAGTCTCTCGAGACTTTCAAAAGCTAAGATAAACTTCGATATCTTATATCGATGTAAACTGAATTCCTCAATGAATTCAATACGCTTTCAAATACGTTATTCAATTGAATTGTTCTCGTTCCTCGAGATACGTTCAACTATTTCGGTTTAACGCCTCCGGCTTAAACGTTTTAACGTATGAGCACGTTTCTCGATATAAGGATTTCATTTGTGAAATCTTTTCTTACTAATGAGGTATTATACTCAATTAGTACATCTTACGCGTTTTGGCGTATTTATCGAACGTATAATCGTATGTTTGACTTACAAAGTCAACGAAGTCAACACTGATAACAAAGTCAACAATTTTGACTTTCAACTAGTAATTTCTTACCATTTTATTTTATAAATCGAATTTCGATCGATTAAAAAATCGTAAAGTCTCATTTATTGATTTATCACGTAAATTAAAGGACTTACAAATAATTTCTCATTTAATAAACCTCTTTATAAATAAAAACCCGTATTTTCGATTTTAAAACTTTATTAACCTAACGTTTGTCTCCAACATAGTAATCTATGTTTATAAAATTTTATAAAATTCAATATGTCCAGAATATTAATTAGACATATAATTTATTAATAAACTGAATTAAAAAGGATTTAAAAACCTTATTAATTACCGAAAATTCTCGGTAATTAATTTAAAATTATCAAATGACTTTCGAAAATATCTCTAATTTACTATAGTGTATTATTATACACTATGGTCCAGAATATGAATTCATATCATTCATATGATATTGTTTGTCATTCATTAATATATATATATATATATATATATATATATATATAGCCACGGTAATTCCATAAAATATGGAATAATTATCCAAAAATTTCCAAAATTGATATACACTTAGTATAATATTTCAACATCAATATATATCACAATTATAACCTATAGTCCATCATAATCATTCATTCATGAATAAACCAAAAATGTTCACGGTATTTTTGAATAAATACCAAACAATTACCAAATAATTCCCAAAAATTCTAATTAAATCATAACATGATTAAACATTATATTATAACATTGTAACATCATAATATTAACCAAACCAATTTAAATCGTCACCATATGAGCTTGTAAGCTCTCGGCTTTTTCGATTTCCATAGGCATTTGGTTTTCAAAAATTCCAACAATTATATACTATGATTATATACTATAGTATAACAATATATCATCATTTAATCATCAAAAACCAATTAAATCATCACCTTATGCACATAGGTGCTCTCGGTTTTTTTGATTTAAAATAGGTATTTGATTTCCAAAAATCTTAATAATTATACACTATGTTTATATACTATAGTATAATAATAATACATCATGACATTAATCAAAACCAATTAAATCATCACCTTCTTGAGCATATCACTCACGGTTTATTTGATTTAAATTGGCATTTGATTTCCAAAAATTCCAATAAAAACATACATCACATATTTAATACATTAAAGCATGAATACACTATTGTATGACCAAAATAAAGAATCATACACCAACATCTATGTACTATATGCTCACGGTATCATTGAAATATTTAGCATATGGTTTCCAAAATTTTAGTTAACATACCATAGGTTTAAAACACATTATAGATCAATAATCCATTACTAAAACACATAAGCAATAATCGGTCATTATCATATCATTTTATAAAGTTTTCGAAAATTTTATTAAACATATCCTATGGTTCGAAAATGATGTAAACATGCTAGATCCATTTCAACAATTTAATATACAACCATCTATGCTCATCTAACATATATTCACATATATTTTCGAAATAAAATCATCAAGAACAACATTCATCCATAGTTCATTCATAGAATATTTAAAACATACACAAATATATATCTAGCATGCTCTCGATTTTCATTGAACAAGGATGAGAAAATCGAAGCTATGGTGCCTTGTTTTACCTTGAAATGGTATAGGATCTCAAGAACAATATAGTATATCAAGTTTGGGTGAAGAAATGGAGAAGAAAATGGAAGAGAACTTTCGAAAAATGAGGGGCTTGGCTCTCGGTTTTTGTTCCAGATTTTAGAGAGAATGGGGAGGATTTTGTGAGTAGTGTAGAGTTGAGGTGTGTTATGAGTGTAATGAAGTGTATGGGAAGAGTTTCCCCCATGTATATCTCTCTCTCTTCGGCGCACACACACACACACACACACACACACACAATAGGAATAATGACTTGAGTGTGTAGAGTGTGGTGATGATAAGTGTAGGCTAGAAAGGCTCTCCATGCATTGGGTATTAGGGAGGTGACAATCATGGTGGAGTAAGAGGGTGGCACGACGAAAAAGGGGGGTTAGGTTGATTTAATTTTTGTTACACTCCTTAATACATTATATATATCATACATGATCATAGGTATATAATACAAGCCATTAAAAATAATTAAAACATCTTATAGGCATTAATTTGAAAAATGGCGAGAATAATAGGAAAATAGGATAAAAATTATAAATCTCACCTATAATTGATACTCATGTAATTTTCGATCAAAATACACTCATATATATCATAATATATGATTTAGATAATAAATAATAGCATAGGATAAAATAATTGCATTAATTCATGCATACGAAACCCTAATTTTAAAATTAGGGTTTCGAAACCCATATATATATTATCGAGTTTTAATGGTTCAAAATTGATTTTAATGCTTAATAATATTCATATATATCATAATATATAGTTTAGATACCATAGGATAATTTAATGGTATCATTTCATGAAAACCATAATTTATAAGATTAGGGTTTTCGAATTCCATTAATTGGAATTATCGAGTTTTAATAGCAAATAAATTTATTTTAATAGTTATTAATACTGTAACTATATAAAATAATAATAGGTAATTAATTATCATAATTTCCGAGCATTAAACTCATTTTTCAAAACGCCTCAGACGCTGACGCTCAAAACGCCTCAAACGCTCAAAATCGACTCATCTCAAAATGGTCGCAGAAGTTCATACTTACTAAATAAATAAATATCATTTAATATTGAGAATGATATGGAATTCAATTCGGCCCTTCGCCGTAAATTTCCATAAAGTCTCGACGCTCGATACGCTGCGACGTTAAAATAATACTTGCCGTATTATTTCATAAATTTCAATTCGCAATTCACAATCCTTAGTGAATTATAAAAGGAATTAGTTATATGACACCGAACCAAATACAATTCGATGTCATACCGATAAGAATATTCGAAAACCCTAATTACGGGTTTAGAATACCGTAATCGTATGTTCGCTTCTTTGAATATTACATCCCACCCCTCACGAAAAATTTCATCCCAAATTTGTATACCTCTAGTAAAATAAATCGGGTATTTTTCTCTCATAGCTTCTTCAAGCTCCCACGTGGCTTCTTCTCATCTGTGGTGTCTCCACAAGACTTTGACTAACGGAATCGACTTGCTCGTAGTTCTTGAACTTTGTGGTCATGTATGGCGCGCTGGTTCTTCCTTATAGCTCATGTCGGGCTCGAGGATCACGCCGTCTTGATGAATTACGTGCTTTGGGTCGTGAACGATTTTCGCAATTGCGAGACGTGAAAACATTATGAACATTTCTAGGCTTGGCGGAAGAGCCAACCTATAAGCTCATCGGACCTATCCTTTCTGGGATCTCATAAGGTCCTATAAAGCGGGTCTAAGCTTTCCTTTCGGGCTAAACCCGACAATCCTTTTGATGGAGAAACCTTAAGAAATACTTTGTATCCATCCTCAAATCAGTAGCTCGGATCTCGCGTACGGTAAAGATTTCGTCCGTCTGAGCCTCTTTTATCCCCAAATTTAATCTATCGAACGATTTCGATCATTTCGCTCAACGCATCAGCCCTATGACTTTTCTCTCACCGACTTCATCCCAATAAAGCGGTGATCTACACTTCTTGCCATACAAGGCTTCGTATGGGGCCATGCCGATCGTCGCTGATAGCTATTGTTGTAAGCAAACCTCGATAAGAGGTAAAATATCTTCCCACTGCACCTCGGTCCAAGACTACGGTTCTTAACATATCCTCTAAGGTTTGATCGTCCTTTCGATCGTCCATCATCGTGGGTGGAATGTCAGATCGAATTTAACCTCGCACCCGCCTTCTCTCTACAAGCTAATCCAAATCTGGATGTGAACTTGGAGTCTCGATCGAGGTAATAGATTTTGGCACCCATGTAATCGTATAATTTCCTTAACGCATACCGGGCTAGTTTATCGATCCATGAGTGCTATGAATCGGTAGAAAGTGAGCACTTTTGTAAGCTCATCCACAATTACCCATATGGCTGTGTTTCCTCTTCTCGACTTGGGTAAGCTTGTGACGAAATCCATTGTTATATCGTCCCATTTCCACTCGAGAATTTCTAACGGTTGCAACTTTCCGTATGGACGTTGGTGTAGTGCCTTCACTTGTTGGCAAACAAGACATTCCCACAAAAGAAGCTATGTCTCGCTTCATGCCTTCCCACCAAAACTTTTCCTTCGTGTCTTGGTACATCTTAGTACTTGCTCAGGTGGGCGGTGTAGGGTGTATCATGAGCCTCACTCATGATTTCATTTTGAAGCTCTTCGTCGTCGGGGCGCATATCCTACCTTCAAACAATAAGGCGTTGTCGGACGCCTCTTGAAATTCTTAAATCCTTCGACCTTATCCTTTGTCGATCTTTCTAACTTTTCCTCCATCCTTTGTCTCTCGACAATCCTTTTTCTTAGATCAGATGTCAGTGTGAGTGTAGCGATACAGCTCACAATTGTCTCAGGTGGTTCAACCAGTTCAATCCTCATTCTTCCAAACTCTTCAACGAGTTTTTCCTCTTGTACAAAGAGACATCCTAGCTTGGTATGGCTCTTACGACTTAAGGCGTCAGCTACTACATTCGCTTTGCCCGGGTGATAGTTAATACCACAGTCGTAATCTTTCACTAATTCAAGCCATCTTCTCTGCCTCATGTTCAGATCTCTTTGCTCAAAGAAGTACTTCAGACTCTTATGGTCTGTGAAGATCTCACACCTTACTCCGTAGAGATGGTGTCTCCAAATTTTCAGTGCATCAACTACGGCTGCTAATTCCAAGTCGTGTGTTGGGTAGTTCATTCATGCGGTCCGAGTTGTCGGGATGCATAAGCTATCACTTTTCCTTCTTGCATCAAAACACAACCCACCCGCCTTAGATGCGTCTCAGATAGACTACATACCCTTTGTCCGCTTCGACCAAGCTAGAACGGTGCACTTGTCAATTTTTCCTTGAGTATCTGGAAACTCGTCTCGCATTCATTAGTTCAATTGAACTTGATTCCCTTCCGGAGCAGCTGGGTTATTGGCCTTGCAATTTTGGAGAATCCTTCGATGAATCTCCTATAGTAACCAGCTAATCCTAGGAAACTTCTAATTTCGTGCTGAGTCTTCGGTGATTTCCACCCTTGTACTGCCTCTACTTTGGCTGGATCTACTTTTATGCCTTCGGCAGAAACGATGTGCCCAAGGAACATAACCTCCTTCAGCCAAAATTCACATTTGCTAAACTTAGCAAACAACCTTTCACCTCTTAAAGTTTGCAGTACCGTTCTCAGATGTTCCTTGTGATCCTCTTCATTCTTTGAATAAATAAGGATATCATCTATGAAGACCAAAACGAATTTGTCCAAAAATGGATGGAATACCCTGTTCATGAGATCCATGAATACGGCTGGTGCGTTGGTTAATCCGAATGGCATAACTATGAACTCATAGTGGCCATATCTGGTTCGGAACGCAGTTTTAGGTACATCCTCGATCAGATTTTCACCGATGGTATCCTCGACTTGAGATCAATTTTCGAGAATACTCCTGCTCCTCGCAATTGATCAAACAGGTCATCAATCCTGGGCAAGGGATATTTGTTCTTTAGCGTCATCTTGTTTAATTCTCGATAGTCGATGTACATCCTCAAAGAACCATCCTTTTTCTTGACAAACAAGACAGGCGCTCCCCAAGGTGAAACACTAGGCCTAATGAAACCTAGATCCAACAATTCTTGAATCTGGATCTTCAGTTCCTCCAACTCTTTTGGGGCCATCCTATAGGGCGCCTTCGACACTGGGGCTGATCCTGGCTCCAAGTCGATGGTAAACTCTAGTTGTCTATCAGGAGGCAGTCCTGGTAGATTTTCGGGAAACACGTCCGAAAATTCTTGGACAACTTCTATGTCTTCTACCCGCGTTTCGGGTTTATCCTCTTCTTTCAAATAAACAAGGAATGCATGGCATCCTTTCTGGTTCATCATCCTCCTCACTTTGTAGTGGTCGATACAATCGGATTCTTCTCCCATGCCGATCCCGTGAAATGCGTAGCTTCTTGTCCGTGAAAGTGAAACGAAATTTTCCTTTCCTTACATAGAATCGTGGAATGGTTCTTAGCTAACCAGATCCATTCCTAGGATTAAATCTACATCGTCCATGGGTATTATGTTTAGATTGTTAGCCGTAACCTTAAGTGATCCTAATGTCAACTCTAGGTTCGAGCGTAAGTGTGTAACGATCATAATCCCTCCTATAGGCGATGAGATTCTCATATCCCGCTTGACTTTTCGCACCTAAGGCCCAAGATCTCACGCATGATTTTGCAATAAAAGAATGCTGAAGCACCAGATCGAACAATACTATAACAGTAGGTTGAGGAGAACTCCCATACCGCCAAGTTTCCTGGTTTTGTTCGCTCGCCTCCTATGCAAGGCGTAGGCTCTAGCCGAGCCGGTTGAGGCCGACGGGCGCCGGTCCTTGTTGATTCGGGCGGTTGCCGCCCCGCCCGCTGTTCGCTTCTTTGGCGTTGTCGCGGTGGCCGCCGCCTCTGTTGTTGTTGGCGATGGCCGCCATCGCGATTCGGGGTTGTTGTGGCGGCCGCCATTGTGGTTGCCGCACCACTTGCCGGGGTTGTTGCCACCGGAGTTCCGAGGTTGGGGCCGAACTGCTATGCGGAGGCTGGGTTGGGCCGTATAGCCCTTAGTGGTTGGACATTGCCGCTTGGTTCGCCTTATATCCGAACGTGACACCGGGCAATTGTTGGCGTAATGCCCTTTGCCCGCACTTGTAACACCACCACATTTGCCGTGCACACTCCTTGTGTGCTCTATGGCATCTAGGGCATGGAGGTGCCCTCAACTGCTCCTCGCGGTCCCTTGCCGGTGGAGCATAAGTCGCTCTCTTCGGCTCTGCCTTGTCTGCACAAGCATTTCCTACCACGGCGCTTATGACTCGTGTCCCCATAGTTCCCACGGTTGTTATTCCCGCGGTTGGGTTCCCATTTCCCTTTTCCTCTGTCCGAAGTATTGTGTGTCTGAGCCGACACTGACTTATCTTCGGACATTGCCACCTCAATATCTAAAGCTCGTGCAAGAGCTTCAGTGTAAGTTAGGTCTCCATGGCTGGCAAGAGACATTCGTATCTCCATTCTCAGTCCTGACCTAAACTTTTCCGACATTTTCAAGTCGGTGTCCACCTGTTCTGGTGCATATCTCGACATCTCGCAGAAAATGCGATCATAGTCGGTCACAGACATCCTTTCTTGCTTTAGCAGGAAAAATTCCTGCTCCTTTTCCTCTTATAGCTTTTGGGATGTATTTCTCATCGCCCCTCTCAAGTCCTCCCATGAGAATTCCTCCGGTTGCTTTCGAAGAAGGTCTTCTTCCGCCTCCCACCGAAGTCACCGGTTCATTCACCGAAAGTAACGCACGACGCCCTTTCTGTGTCAGTGCATCTTAAGAAAGTAAAACCGCTCAATGGCTCTAACCCATTGCTCGGCTTCTTCCGGTTGCCTTTCCTGTTAAAGACAGGAGGGTTCTTCCTTAGAAACAGTTCTTCGATCCTGCGATCGGGTTGAGGTGGAGGGGTGGTTGGGAATGTCCTCGCCTTCTTGCTCGAAATTCTACCCTTCCTCTCGGCCTTCCCCGACCTCGACCTCTGGTTTCCTACTTCGGATTTCTTCTCGGAGGCATGCTGCTATAGAAAACAGGTAATCATTAGACACTTATTCTTTCCCCAACTCAACATACACCAACACTATTATGGCCTTATTGTAAAATGATTCTAAACAAAATATATCACCCTTAACAAACATAATTTGCATAAAAGCCCTATCGTGGTCATGTATATATATATATCAAAATTTACGCCATAGGCGGGATGTTCAACACCAAAGGTTATACAAAACATAAATCCCGGCCTCACGGCCTTCCAAAAGTCGTGGTTTCTAGATCCATCAAAAAATCAAACATAGAAAAGGAGAACAATGTGCTTAAACAAAAAAAAAAAATCTCTTTAAGCTTCATCGTGTGTCTACATCATGCATCCTCCCACCGCTCGTCCTCCTCGGGTCCTCCTCTTCCTCGTAGTCGTCCCGCCGCCGAAATGTCCATTCGGGTAGTCCTCGGATGGTCCCGCCCATCGCCTTCCACCATCGGTATGTCTCGCATGGGGTTAAAGTCGTCATCGCCATATAGTTCATAGTCGTGGCGGATCGGACTGTAGGTATAGCGAATCGTGCTATACCCATCCGATGCGTCTATCACTCTCATCCGTGTCGTCTGACGGAAATGCTCGACCGATGCAAGACGGTGCGCCATAGGTGGTGGAGGTGGTATCGGTGGACGACGGGTGTCCAACAGTGGGGAGGGAACACAGGCTCTCCCAAGGCTCTAGGGCGTGCTGCCCTCTCTAAGCGGGCGGGCCTGCCCTCGTCAAAAAGGAATGGAGGCACGACTGGGTCAATCTGCCTCGGAACCTCCGTGTGTAGCCATTCTGGCGACTCATCCCGCCAGGTGTACTCTCGGGGAGGGAGGTAGGGTCCTCTCGGTGCTACCCCATAAATGCTGTACACGTAAGTCAGGTGACTTACGAATCTGGGCAAATCTCCCACCAAGTCATAGCAGCCCATCGCCCGGTAGATATAATCCCCTGATACTTCCCGGGCATAATCCTCCCAATCACAAGGGAGTATGGCTAGGAGACGTCTGATGCCATCATAGCCAGTAGCACCGTGGGCTCGGGCGTCTCTCCAAAGGCGGAGATAGTATGCCAGAAACTCGCCCAAGTCCTCTCCAGCGCACATCCAGCTGGAGCGATAAATGCTCATTACCTCCTCGGGGGTCGGGTGCGGTCCAATCCTCCTCCGAGCAATGTATCTCATCCCCTCCATCTTCTTAGTCTTACTCGGACGTATACATATAGACCAAAGACATCTTAATATATATACTACGAGATCCTTGTCTTATACCAAACACTTGAACTAGAGTTCAACAGACTCTATCATATTCTGGAGACAGAATTAGGGATTCTGTTCTTCATAAAAATGAAGATCAGTGCGTTAGGAGTACGCAGGTGAAAACCATGCGTAAATCGGAGTCATAACGAAAGAGATCTAGCTAAAACAAATTTACTGCGCAGTGCAGGAAATTTGTGCGATCGTGCCCAAAATATAATTCGAGACGTATGTCGATGTAATACGTCTACCACATCCACGTCCTCATGTTGAAGTTGAACATTCTGGAGTCGTAATTGATGTCCACATCATAGCCTATGTCGACGGTTACCGTGTTGACGCGGTGATGAAATGCCGACGCCGCTCATCTTCGAGTTGAGATCGTCCTCGCTCATCCTTCTCGCCGCCTTCGCCGCTCGAGCTCGAGGCTATCATCACTTTCATTCTTCCTATCGCTCTTTTGTTCTCGTAAGGAAAAGAAGTTCATACTTCTATGTTCTTTCACGATACATGAGCATGCTCCTTAGAGTCTAGGTTCGTCTCATGATAACATATCGTTCATCATAAACAAAATTTTGAAAGTTGGAAGTAAAGTCTCATTTGAGAATTTGGAAATACGGTTTCAAAATAACAATCATAACCAACTCATATACATATCAAAAATGAATTCATTCATCCCATGTTGATCATTCAACTAGTACCACCATGTACTTTCATCTCAATACTTGAGTACTTGCATTAGTTTAACTCAAGGTTTTTGGAAAAAAATTTTTGCTCAACTTTCATTTCATCAACAACTTCATAATATCATATCCTTTTCTCCAAGGATAATCCTTTCAATTTCTTTCAAAAGTTCTTCTAACTTGCTCAAAACTTTTCATTTCATGAGTCCGAGAAAGAAATCGCCACCTTTTCCTGTTGAGCTCGATGTGATGGAGTGTTGAGGGAGTCGGAGGGTTACTAGAAGTCCAGTGACTCGACCTAGACTTAGAATAAAAAGAATTTGGGTTTACAAAGAGCAACAGTGCTCTGATACCACTCTGTCACGCCCCCACTCCGGACGACCCGGTCTAGAGGGTGACTAATACTAGGAATAGTATTATAGGACAAACAGACTAAGATAGAGGTACATATTAATTAACATGCTCGATAGGTTCGATAATACAATATCCAAATGTTAAAGGTTTAGGCCATCAGACCCAAAGACTCACCATGGTCTGATGGACCTCAATAGTTCATGACATAAAGTAAAAGAGTTCAGAGTTTAGCAGCGGAAAGTGTGTGAATACATATATGATGATATGTATTCAAGGCGAAAACCAAATTCTAAATGAACAGTCAAGGACACTGGACTCCTCAACACATCCTCCATCATCACCATCAGAGCTCAACCTGCACATTTAAAAACAAACATGCAGGGCTAAGTACAAGAAATTTGTACTCAGTGGACTCATGCCGAAAACATTTGATATAAGATTACGCTGCCAATATCGGAGTAAGTCACAAGGGTTTTAGTTGAAATGCTTTGTGCTTACTAAAACATTTTCAGTTCATAAACATAGCTCGGTGAGCATTTTCTTGGTGTGTATGGTCCGTATCTCATAGTATCAATTCATAACAGTATTAAAAATTAAACGTCGAGAGGGAGGCGTCCCATCTACGACGCCGTGATCGGCCGTAATCCCGTACAGCACACATTCACTCTCACAAGCATATGTTAACATAGAAATAGTTCCAACCTTCACGCCAATCCTAGCTGTGCATTTATCATCCGCACAGACTCGACATTTAAAAGTTCAAGCGCGACCCAAATGACATAACTTTGTCATAATATAGTTCCAACTATCGCCACAATTTCTACCCGGGCATAACAGATAGGATGCATACACAAAATGAATATTTTGGCGGTGTAATGCAAGAAACATTTGTCAACAGTTGTAGAATAAGCATTGTAGATAAACTCATTTGGAATAACAATGAAAGTCACATCTTGTTTGAAAAGTAAGCCCACATTAGTGAGGTAAGAAAAGGGCCCACATTATTGAAGATAAGAAGCCCACCGACTATGGTTCGTTGTAAATTGAGTCCTAGGTTTGTTCGCATGCGTCAAGATCCGATCGCGCGTTTGTGTCCTTTACTTTCTGGCGAGGCTTTAGTATGTCGCTCAAGTCTCGAGACTTTCAAAAGCTAAGATAAACTTCGATATCTTATATCGATGTAAACCGAATTCCTCATTGAATTCAATACGCTTTCAAATCGTTATTCAATCAATTGTTCTCGCCCTCGAGATACGTTCAACTATTTCGCTTAACGCTTGGCTTAAACGTTTTAACGTATGAGCACGTTTCTCGATATAAGGATTTCATTTGTGAAATCTTTTCTTACTAATGAGGTATTATACTCAATTAGTACATCTTACGCGTATTGGCGTATTTATCGAACGTATAATCGTATGTTTGACTTACAAAGTCAACGAAGTCAACACTGGTCAACAAAGTCAACAATTTTGACTTTCAACTAGTAATTTCTTACCATTTTATTTTATAAATCGAATTTCGATCGATTAAAAAATCGTAAAGTCCCATTTCTTGATTTATCGCGTAAATCAAAGGACTTACAAATAATTTCTCATTTAATAAACCTCTTTATAAATAAAACGCGGTATTTTCGATTTTAAAACGTTATTAACCTAACGTTTGTCTCCAACATAGTAATCTATGTTTATAAAATTTTATAAAATTCGAATATGTCCAGAATATTAATTAGACATATAATTTATTAATAAACTGAATTAAAAAGGATTTAAAACCTTATTAATTACCAAAATTCTCAGAATTAATTTAAAATTATCAAATGACTTTCGAAAATATCTCTAATTTTCTATAGTGTATTATTATACACTATGGTCCAGAATATGAATTTATATCATTCATATGATATTGTTTGTCATTCATTAATATATATATATACATATATATATATAGCCACGGTAATTCCATAAAATATGGAATAATTATCCAAAAATTTTCATAATTGATATACACTTAGTATAATATTACAACATCAATATATATCACAATTATAACCTATAGTCCATCATAATCATTCATTCACGAATAAACCAAAAATGTTCACGGTATTTTTGAATAAATACCAAACAATTACCAAATAATTCCCAAAAATTCTAATTAAATCATAATATGATTAAACATTATATTATAACATTGTAACATCATAATATTAACCAAACCAATTTAAATCGTCACCATATGAGCTTGTAAGCTCTCGGCTTTTTCGATTTCCATAGGCATTTGGTTTTCAAAAATTCCAACAATTATATACTATGATTATATACTATAGTATAACAATATATCATCATTTAATCATCAAAAACCAATTAAATCATCACCTTATGCACATAGGTGCTCTCGGTTTTCTTGATTTAAAATAGGTATTTGATTTCCAAAAATCTTAACAATTATACACTATGTTTATATACTATAGTATAATAATAATACATCATGACATTAATCAAAACCAATTAAATCATCACCTTCTTGAGCATATCACTCACGGTTTATTTGATTTAAATTGGCATTTGATTTCCAAAAATTCCAATAAAAACATATATCAAATATTTAATACATTAAAGCATGAATACACTATTGTATGACCAAAATAAAAATCATACACCAACATCTATGTACTATATGCTCACGGTATCATTGAAATATTTAGCATATGGTTTCCAAAATTTTAGTTAACATACCATAGGTTTAAAACACATTATAGATCAATAATCCATTACTAAAACACATAAGCAATAATCGGTCATTATCATATCATTTTATAAAGTTTTCGAAAATTTTATTAAACATATCCTATGGTTCGAAAATGATGTAAACATGCTAGATCCATTTCAACAATTTAATATACAACCATCTATGCTCATCTAACATATATTCACATATATTTTCGAAATAAAATCATCAAGAACAACATTCATCCATAGTTCATTCATAGAATATTTAAAACATACACAAATATATATATAGCATGCTCTCGATTTTCATTGAACAAGGATGAGAAAATCGAAGCTATGGTGCCTTGTTTTACCTTGAAATGGTATATGATCTCAAGAACAATATAGTATATAAAGTTTGGGTGAAGAAATGGAGAAGAAAATGGAAGAAAACTTTCGAAAAATGAGGGGCTTGGCTCTCGGTTTTTCTTCCAGATTTTAGAGAGAATGGAGAGGATTTTGTGAGTAGTGTAGAGTTGAGGTGTGTTATGAGTGTAATGATGTGTATGGGAAGAGTTTCCCCCATGTATATCTCTCTCTCTTCGGCGCACACACACACACACACAATAGGAATAATGACTTGAGTGTGTAGAGTGTGGTGATGATGAGTGTAGGCTAGAAAGGCTCTCCATGCATTGGGTATTAGGGAGGTGACAATCATGGTGGAGTAAGAGGGTGGCCATGCGTTTAGAGGGGGGTTAGGTTGATTTAATTTTTGTTACACTCCTTAATACATTATATATATCATACATGATCATAGATATATAATACAAGCCATTAAAAATAATTAAAACATCTTATAGGCATTAATTTGAAAATGGCGAGAATAATAGGAAAATAGGATAAAAATTATAAATCACACTTATAATTGATACTCATGTAATTTTCGATCAAAATACATTCATATATATCATAATATATGATTTAGATAATAAATAATAGCATAGGATAAAATAATTGCATTAATTCATGCATACGAAACCCTAATTTTAAAATTAGGGTTTCGAAACCCATATATATATATATATATTATCGAGTTTTAATGGTTCAAAATTGATTTTAATGCTTAATAATATTCATATATATCATAATATATAGTTTAGATACCATAGGATAATTTAATGGTATCATTTCATGTGAAAAACCATAATTTATAAGATTAGGGTTTTCGAATTCCATTAATTGGAATTATCGAGTTTTAATAGCAAATAAATTTATTTTAATAGTTATTAATACTGTAATTATATAAAATAATAATAGGAAATTAATTATCATAATTTCCTGAGCATTAAACTCATTTTTCAAAACGTCTCTAGACGTTGACGTTCAAAACGTCTCAAAATCGACTCATCTCAAAATGGTCGCAGTAAGTTCATACTTACTAAATAAATAAATATCATTTAATATTGAGAATGATATGGAATTCAATTCCGGCCTTCTTGCCGAAATTTCCATAAAGTCTTGACGCTCGACACGCCGACGTTAAAATAATACTTTAGATTATTTCATAAATTTCAATTCCGCAATTCACAATCCTTAGTGAATTATAAAAAGGAATTCGTTATATGGACACTGAACCGAAATACAATTCGATGTCATACCGATAAGAATATTCGGGAAAAACCCTAATTACGGGTTTAGAACACTTTAATCGTATGTTCGTTTCTTTGGAATATTACAATTTTTCTCCCTCTTTTTCGGTCATCAAGTGTAGGTAGAAGACAAAAATTTATCTTATCATATACTTCATTAATTATGTCATCTTATCACTATATGAATTAATTACATATCACTTTCAAGGAATTAAACATCACTATCATAGAATTTGATTTTTTTTTCTTCTCTTTTTGTCTCTCATGTTTTCGGTACCTTCATAGATAGAATAGGTATGATTTTTATTTTTATGATGGTAATATACATTAACCTTTCATTATCAATATCATTAACTATCACTATCAAAGAGTTTTGAATTTTCTTCTCTTCTCATATTGTCAAAGTTTTCGGCTATTACACAACAAATAACACATCTCACTTGTTTAATTAATAATTCATCTCATCTTAACCTTAATAATATCTCAGCATCATAATAATATACATCACTATCACAAAGATTGAATTTTTCTTCCTTTCACACTTCACACTTGCAATTTTTGGTCATTATGTACTATAATATACTACATGTGTTATTTTTTTCATTTAATAGCAATGTGACATAATATAAGTCTTAGATGATAAAATAAATCATAAGAAAAATAATTAAAAAAAATTCTATGTCTTAACATGGAGTTTTCGAATTATTGCTAGAAAATAAGAATAATTTATCAAATCTTTATTCCTTTAATAACTAAAATTATTTTAATGAAGGATTACATAAAAATGATGCTCTTATTTCATAAAATAATCATAGGACTTTAAATATTGTAATTCTTTAAATGTTATACTAAGTTTTCGAATTATCTCAAAAACGTTGATAATCGAATCATCTCTACAACGTTGACATTCGAATCATCTCGTAATATTGATAATAAAGTCTTAGTCACTTCATTCGTTCTTCGCTAGTAAGGACTTAAATTCTAAGCTTCGTTCACTTAGAAAATTACGTAAGACTAACTATCGAAGTTTAATCGACGTTAGAATAATGCTCTCGAAGGAAATATATATATATATATATATATATATATATATATATATATATTCCTTAATTCACTAATCGTTTATGAATATAATATGAAAATTCTCGTATCATGGATAGTCGAAATTGGGCTTCGATAAATTACTATTTCGATTATCGAAACAAAACCCTAATTAACGATTTATCTTATCGTAACTTAGCTTTAAAACTTTGGGATATTACATTCTACCCCCCTTAAAAGAAATTTCGTCCCGAAATTTGCATACCTTAGAAAAGTTTGGGGTATCTTTCCATCATAGCATCCTCAAGTTCCCACATGGCTTCCTCTTGTCCATGATGACATAGGACTTTCACTAAAGGTATAGACTTGTTTCTTAACTTTTGAACTTTACGATCTACGATTGCCGTAGATTCTTTTCTCATAACTCATATCTGGATTAAGGATAACGTCATCATGATGGATCATGTGTTTTGAATCATATACGTACTTTATTAACTGCGACACGTGGAAAATATTATGTACATTCCCCAGACTTGGCGGAATTGCCAATCTATAGGCTATTAGGCCTATTCTATCTAGGATCTCGTAAGTTCCTATAAAACGTGGTCTCAACTTTCCTTTTACTCCAAACCTTATAATTCCCCTCAATGGAGAAATCTTAAGAAAAAATTTATCTCCACACTCAAACCGCTGCTCAGTTCTACGCGTATCTGCGTAAGACTTTTGTATATCCTGAGCTTCGTTTATCCCTTGTCTAATTTGGTAGACAATCTCAATCATTTCACTCACGGTGTCAGGCCTTAAAACTTTTCTCTCACCTACTTCATCCCGATAAAATGGTGATCGACACTTCTTTCCATACAATGCCTCATATGGGGCCATATCGATCGTTGCTTGATAGCTATTGTTGTAGGCGAACTCAATAAGTGGCAAAACGTGTTCCCAACTTGCACCTTAATCCAACACTACTGTCCTCAACATATCCTTAGTGTTTGTACTGTCCTTTCTTACTGTCCATCTGTCTGTGGGTGGAAAGTTGTGCTAAAGTTCAACCTCGTGTCCAACACTTTTTGTAAGCTAATCCAAAATCTAGAAGTAAACTTGGAATCTCTTTCTGATGTGATGGATTTTGGTACCCCATGTAGGCGTACGATTTCTCTTATGTACAACTGGGCTAACTTATCATATCTATGAGTAATCTGAATAGGTAGAAAATGTGCACATTTGGTGAGTCGATCCACTACTACCCATATAGCAGTGTTACCTCTTTTTGACTTTGGTAGCCCCGTCACAAAATCCTTTGCTATGTCATCCCATTTCCATTTGGGTATCTCTAGAGGCTGTAACTTTCCATAGGGTCGCTGATGCAATGCCTTCACTTGCTGGCAAATGAGACAGCGCTCGACAAATGAGGCTACATCTCGTTTCATTCCTTCCCACCAAAACTTTTCTCGCAAATCCTGATATATCTTAGTGCTGCCTGGATGCGCGGTATAAGCAGTATCATGAGCTTCACTCATGATTTCATTTCTAAGCTCATTATGTAGGGAAATTTGATTTTAACCCTTCCCCGAGGATCTATCTTGGATGTTTAATTCACCATACATTGATTATATTCCTAGCATGCACCTATATAATTAATTGCAACACGTAGGGGTTTTCTCGTGTTTACCTGCGAATCTGTTGGGGATGAATAGATCGAGACTCGTGCTTTGATCTTATGGACTGTATCCCGTTTGCCTAAACTCCAATGTCGAGTGAGGACAATCTATGGAGAATACTATAGAAAATCGCCTTCTTCCTATGCTCAAAGTTTTCGAAAATCTCACCCTATCGAATAGGAATTCTAAAATATTAGCTTAGCATTCGCCTTGATTTTCTCTCTCACCTTATATTTATAATGCAATCCTAAATCCTATCTAGATAGGATTTATGCATATCTAATAAATATAATAATATCCTTTAGGATAGAGAGGATCAAGTTAGAGTCCCAGAGGGACTCTACTTAGAAAGGCTCGAAATTCTTCATAGCTCCAGGCCTGGATGGGCCAGCCCAGGGATCAAATGCAATGAATAAAGATGGGCCTCAAATAAATTAATTATCTTATATTCAGCCTAGAACATAAATTAATTTATAAACATTTATTCATGCCACTAGAGAATAAATGCTGACTTACCCCTTTATTTCCGAAGGTGAGTCGGGCTTGCACTTAGACTTCACGAATCCCGTATTTAAGATATCATACGTCCATTAATTATTTACGCTGCTCGACCGCTTAAAATAATTAATATCTTTAATTCCTTAAGTAGTACCACTCAACCTTATTATTGTATTTGAGATAACTCAACCTGCAGGGTTTAGTACAATAAATATTTTGAGCTCCTTAAGGGACGCCATCATCCTAAACGGATACGGTGACTCGACACGGGTAACTAGCATGACATACAAGACCGCCACCACCCAAGATGCAGAGAATCTTGGTTATCTCATGTAACCCTCACCCATAGCAAGTCAAAGTGATGGTCAGCAACTCATACTCATCTAATACCTTATCTAGGTTTAGATCAACGTAAGTCTCCGAGATCTAGGTTCTTCACGACGGTCAGATAGAAGAACTCATCTCACCGTGATCCATCAATACGCCGAGACGCATCAAAGATCGACAAGCAACCAAGTCAAGTCACTTCTTATCTACACCGCACTTATACCGACAACTCGTCCTCAAGTTATCTCAGCTGTGATACTCTTTATATCTCATTAAGCTTGACCAATCATACAGATTTCTGTGATCTACAACACACTGTATGATCTAACTTATATATGAGATAAAGGGACATACATATGCAATCAAGTAAACAATTCAGATAGGAGATTGTAATAGTGGTAACATGGAACATTGTATACAAGCTCAACCAAAACTGCTTCCAGTATACAAATCCAACACATTATTGTTTGGATTGCATAATCTTTCCTCAAACAATATAGCATTGTCAGGCGCTTCTTTAAAATCTTTCAGCCCTTCAGTCCTCATTTTGACCCGTATCCTTTCCAATTTTTCATCTTTTCTCTGTTCTCCTATTATCCTTTCCCTTAAGTCAGACATCACCGTGAGTGTGGCAATACGACTCATGATCGTCTCTGGTTGCTCAACTATTTCTATCTTCATTTTCTTAAACTCTTCAATGAGTTTTTCTTCTCTTGTAAAGAGTCATCCCAATTTGGATTGACTTTTACGACTTAGGGCATCAGCTACTACATTTGACTTTCCTGGGTGATAATTTATACCACAGTCGTAATCTTTTACTAATTCCAGCCATCTTCTCTGTCTTATGTTCAAATCTCTTTGATCGAAGAAGTATTTCAAACTTTTGTGGTCTGTGAAAATCTCACACCTCACTCCATAGATGTGATGGCTCCAAATCTTTAGTGCGTGTACTACTGCTGCTAGTTCCAAGTCATGAGTTGGGTAGTTCAATTCATGTGGTCTAAGTTGTCGTGATGCATAGGCTATCACATTTCCCTCTTGCATTAGCACACAACCTAGTCTGTTTTTAGAAGCATCAGTATAGACCACATAGTCTTTGTTTGATTCCGGAACTACTAGCACTGGTGCAGTAGTTAACTTTTCTTTGAGTTTTTTGAAACTTGCCTTATATTTATCGGTCCATGAAATTTAGTACCTTTTCAGAGTAGCTGTGTCATCATCCTTGCTATCCTAGAGAATCCCTCAATGACTCTTCGATAGGAGCCAGCTAAACCTAAAAAACTCCTGATCTCATTTTGGGTCATTGGTGACTTCCATTCTTGCACTGCTTCAACCTTTGCTGGATCCACTTTGATTCCTTCTGAAGACACAATGTGCCCAATGAACATCACTTCTTTAAGCCAAAATTCACATTTGCTAAACTTGGCAAAAAGTTGTTCAACTCTTATGTCTGCAAGACAGTTCTCAAGTGTTCTTTATGCTCTTCCTCGTTCTTCGAATATATGGGGATATCTTCTATAAAGACTAAGAAAAATTTGTCTAAGTACGGATGGAACACTCTATTCGTGAGGTCCATGAACACGGCTGGTGCATTTGTTAGTCCTGAATGGCACAACTAAAAACTCATAGTGGCCATATCTTTTTCAGAAAGCCGTTTTGGGTACATCTTCTGGTCGCACCTTGAGTTGATGGTAGCCTGATTTGAGATCAATCTTCGTAAACACACTTGCTCATTTTAATTGATCGAACAAATCTTCTATCCTTGGTAGTGGATATTTGTTCTTAAGTGTCAACTTATTCAGTTCTCGATAATCTATGCACATTCTCAACTTTCCATCTTTCTTCTTTACAAACAAGACAGGTGCTCCCCAAGGTGATACACTAGGTCTAATAAAACCTAGATTAACAACTCTTGAATTTAAATTTTTAGTTCTTCCAGTTTCTTTGGAGCCATTTGATACAACGCTTTCGACATTAGGGCTGATCTTTTACAGGTCGATAATAAACTCTAGTTGCCTGTCCGGGGGTAATCCTGGTAGATTTTCAGGGAAAACGTCTTGAAATTCCCGAATAATTTCTACATCCTCTACTTTTATTTCATCTTTCTCTTCTTCGTTTAGGTAGATAATGAATGCTCGACATCCTTTCTTGTTCATCATTATCCTTGCCTGTAATGTGGATATAATTGGTACCTTCATCCCCATGTTGATCCCGTGAAAACTCGTGGCTTTTTTTTCGAGAAATTGAAATGAAATCTTCCTCTCCTTGCACAAGGTTGTGGAATAGTTTTTGGATAAACAATCCATTCCTAGAATTATATCTACGTTCCACATAGGTATTATGCTCAAGTTGTTTTCTAGAACATTAAGGGATCCTAGGTTCAACTCTAATTTCGAGCAACATGTGTGACAATCATAATTCCTCCTATAGGTGAAGAGATTCTCATTTCCTGATTTGCTTGTTCTGATATGAGTTTTAGTGCATCTACACATGCTTTTACGATGAAAGAATATGAAGTACCCATATCGAACAAAATTATTATAGGTATGTTGAGAAGTTTTCTCATACCTACCAGGCTTCCCTGGTTTTGTTCGTTCTGTTTTTGGTGCATAGTATAGGCTCTAGCCTGCAGTGTCCCTGTCTGTCCAGGTAAACATCCATCTCATTTATCCTTGTCCTTGCCCTCGTAGCACCATGTTTCCTTGTCAGGGCCTCCTGTCACCTTGTTGCCATATCCTTCTCGGTTGTCATTACTGTTATTCCTTTATCAATTGCATTTTGCAGCTGAGCCTACATCAGTTTATCCATCTGTCACTATCATCCGTTCTTAATTCAGTCTAAATGATTCAGTTTCCTTTTCCTCTATATCGCTCTCAGGAATA
This sequence comes from Salvia rosmarinus, assembly GCA_036937905.1. NCBI lineage: Eukaryota > Viridiplantae > Streptophyta > Magnoliopsida > Lamiales > Lamiaceae > Salvia > Salvia rosmarinus. The sequence continues at coordinate 160,654 of JAODLM010000475.1, forward strand.
TATCTCTCATATACTTTTGCTTTAAAATCTTTTCAAGAGGAATCCTCATGTTGGCATTTGTAGTGCCATCATTAGTAATATCCTATTTGGATATACGTCATTTCCCTTAATCTTCATTGATTAACTAAGTGTTTTCGCACAAGTTAAAATCCCTTGTCCACTGGGAACGCATAAGAATTTTGCCCCAGACGTCATGTATCCTCATCATCTTTTTGACATTCTATGTTTGCTTCATTTCAATGTTAGAGATACACAAAATTCTACTTTACTTGTCATCATATAAGTATGAGAAACATACTTCCCAATTAGCTTCATCTTAAAGTCTTTCCATGTGAATCTCTTCCTTTGTTCCTTTGAATGTATTTCCCTAACAAACGTCTCTAGAAGTTGTTTTGCTTGTTAAATCTTAAAACACACAAGACATGCGTTTTGTGTCTATGTAACTTAAGAGTACCAAGGATTCATCTCAATTAATGAATCTAATTCTTTGCTTCAAAGAAATTATCTTACTTATCGTAGTAAGAATGTTTTTGAAACTTATATTATATTCTGGGCTATCTCATAACTGGATAGCTCGTAGTTTCTTCAGCTATTCTCAACCCTTTTCCCTTTTTCTTGATCATGATATCTGAAAGTCATATTGTTTTCATTATACTTTGGTTCTCACTTTCAGGGTTAAAACTGTCACCGTTGTCATATAACTTGGTAGGGTAGTACACTTATGTACCATAACTTTAGTTCCAAACACAAGTACCTCATTACCATGTCTCGTTCGGGGTATATTCTCCATACTTGGTTTAAACACTAGGGCTAGCCTAGCTGTTCACACTTCTCAATATTTATGATCCATCCATCTCACTATCATTGGTTTCACTAAGGTGTCAAACACTCAAAATCAATTCTGCTCAAACATAATTCTAAGGGTTGAGGTATAAAGTGAGAGACTTGTTAACTGAGATGCTATCATTCCTTATATATCCATTGAAAAATAGTCTCGTGCACCTCCATATTTTAGACATGTTCAACCTACTAACGAGGTCATAAGGACAATCAACTATCTTATAAATAAGTTGTAATCTCTCTTGTTATAAAAAGAGGAGGTTATTTTCCAAGAATATTGTATACCTTCCTTTACTTCTACTTTAGAACTCAATGCTAAAGAGTATCTCGTTCATAACTTTATTATCATAACACTCACAAGGTGGTATAACTTTACTGTCATCAGTATCTAGAAAGCCCATCATGGGTCATCACATCTATGTGCGTCATAAGGGGGAAAATATATCTCGCCTCATCGAGAACTTCTCTACATCATAACTTGATGTATATCACTTTACTGATCTGAAAACTTAGGTGACAAGATAAGTCAACCTACATCATGCTGATTAGTTTCAAGGATTGAAGAAAACTCAGCATGACAACTTACAAGTGGTAAGGGTTCAAAATTCGAGATGACCGCACTTTTGAACCAATATGTTCTTTGAACTGAATAATTTGGAAGATAGGGTCCGAAGACCAGAATGACGACTACTGAGATCTCTTTGGTCATATGGGCTGGCCAGACCCGTCACAAATACTTCTCAGTCACATGAAAACTTGGTTTCAAAATGATACTTTATAAATTTTCTGGTTGTAAACTCCTTTCACAAAAAGTGAGAAAATCAAGTGATATCTCAATTGAAACTAGATCATAGAGTTAAACTCAATGACAAAATTTGGTTAATGAATAAAATTCGAAACCTCATATAACTCGTAATGGGTCATCATAAATTGTAAGGGTTATCAACATACCACCATACATCTCAAACTCTACTTATACTACTGAAAAACCTAATTCTCAATTTGCCTTCAAACTTTCTACCATACCGTGGTCTCTCATTCTGTATAAATCACAATACTAGTATCAACTGATTCTTTGATCACATATCTATTTCGTTTCTAACGAAAAAGTCATAGTCAATTTGGAGTCCCGTCGTGTGTGAACATCCAAAGGGAAAGACTATACTCATGTCACTGTCGTATAGTGACATTTATCATCTCAAAATCATCATTCAATTCTCGCCATCATCATTTCCATTTTTGCTCTTTTAGTTTTCTCCACTTTGTTCTCGTCTTCCAACTCATATTATTCTTATTTTCATCCTCGATTTTGTTCTCATTTCCATCCTCGCTTTTGTTCTCATGATGGAATAATATTCTCATAGTTCATCTTTCTATGTTCTTTCGCAAAATGGATCATGCGTCTTAAACAGTCTATGTTCTTTTGGGATAACATACTCATTGTCATCAACAACTTGTAATTGCAAGAATTTAAACATTGATAACATAACTCGTTAATAACAATAAATCTCATTGAATTCAACGAATCCAAACATTTCACTTTTGACATATCACTGTCAACTTTTTCTCTTATCACTGTTAATTTTTTCTCATATTATTGTCAACTCTTTTCTTTTCGCAACTTAAAACATCATTTCAACCATCATTCACAACTTTTATTCTCAACCATTTTCCATAAATTTCATTTCTTTTGAAACTTCATTTCAATCATTTTCCACCTTTAAACTTTTCATTTCCAAACTGAGGAAAAGTCATTTACCTCATTCTGGTTGAGCTTGATGTGATGGAGTGTTGAGCAAAGTCGAATGACCTCTTACAAGTCTAGTGACTCGATCTAGACTTGATTTATTTGAAGGAAGTTTTGGGTTCAAGGAAAACGAACTGCTCTGATACCACTTTGTAACAGCCCACTATTACTAGGAATGGGAATTAAGAAGCGTAGAAAGAAAACGGGATATTGAATTGTGAGGCATATATCAAGAAAACTTATAGAACTCTAAAGCATTTGAGATTAAGAAACATAATGTACATATGAGAGACTAGACCATCAGATTTTTAACAAAAGGGTTCAACTGATCTGAAGGAATTTAGTTTTTTACTCAAAACATAACTTAATGTTCTTGCAGCGGAAAACATGTGAAGTACACATATGGCGATGTGCACTCAAAGTTCTACTATCGGTGACAAAAGGTTTCCTCTCGCTCAACAACTGCATCGCATCATTGTACCAACCTCGCACATTTAAAACAACGCGTGCGGTGAGTACAAAGACTCGATGGACTTATGCCAAAAACACATATCATAACTTTAAATTACATCGCCCATCAAGAATACACGAGGTTTTATTTGAAATGCTCGTTCTTACTAAATATTTTCTGTCATTTTCCATAAACTTTGTATGGCCAGACATATTTTCTGTCTGTATGATCCATATCACATCTCATATAACTCATCTTGCGTCATAGAAGGAGACCTCCTTCCACGGACGCCGTGACCGGCCGAGCATACCTTTCAAGACACAACATCAGAATCGGTCGAGCAAACCTTTCAGCAAGTACAGTTACCATAGTGTACATATTAATCCTTGCTAGGAATTCTTCCTCTAGCATATGATCCGAATTTGATTAAACATACGTTGGCGAACCAACACTGATAGGATCCATACATAAAACATAAACATTTTGGGCAGGTAATTAAATAATAGCATTTCATCATCATTTCTCAAAAGAAAGCATCATAAATAAACCATTTGTCATTTCATTTTATCCTTGAGGAGCAAAAACCCACCTGGTATGTTCGCTTCTCAAAACGATTTTCTTCTTACTTCAGCCTTCACTTTCGTGCTCCACCTTTACTTAAGAAACTAATTTAGTACGTCGGTCGCATTTTTGAAAATCGTCAAGATCTAAATTAATTTGATAACTTTTGAATCTTATTAAGACTTATTAACTAAATATGAACCTTCTAAAGACTTGGTATCTTTTAACAAATTTAGTAAGTCTTTTCATCGAATATTCTAACTTATAACTTCTCGTTTTTAACTGCGACGAAACCTTGCTTTGGAGTACATACTCATTATTTAGGTCAAACGATGACTCATATTAACTATTTTTCGATAACATGATTTCAATTATGAAATCGATTCTTATAAAAGAGATATTCTTATATCTCTAATGCGTCTTACACGTCGTAGTGTATCTATTCAATGCAACACATATTTATACTAGGCGTAAAACATAATTCTACTCACGCACTAATATATTTCATACGTCTACACTTTACTAAGTCATTTTTGACTTCAACCACATACATTTCTCAACATTCATAATTAGAACTATTAACTATATATATATATATATATATATATATATATATATATATATATATATAGAGTTTGTTCAAATAAGAACCATTCTTATCCTAAAACTAAGAACCAAATGAATTCGTTATGAAGTTGATGAATCCGTTGAAAAGTTAATGAATTGAAATTTAGAATTTTTCACCCGGTTCGAATCCCATGAGGGGCGAAAATTCTATTTTTGGATTCGATAATTTTCCAATGATTCATCAACTTCACAATGAATTCATCGCTTTTCTCACGTTCTCACAATAAAAATGGTTCTCACGTTAAGCTTCCCATATATATATATATATATATATTCAAATTATAACGTATTACTAATCATATTCCAACAAGTTTTGATTTTTCACCTTACAAACAATCATGTCCAATTGCACACATATAAATAAAATTAACTTAGCATAACATTTTATTTTCAAAACCTTACGTCACTTAACAAAACATTTTGACGTAGAAATATTATACCTCGTTTTAAAACTCTCATAAATTCATAGTATGTCTTAAACATATTTTTGGGACTAAATATGTGATTACACTTAATAAAATAAATTTAAAACTCTAACTTCCCTTTTTTTCGGTACTTCTTAAAATATTTTCAAACCTTTTCCAAAAATTCCTATAAATTCACATAACACACTATATTAACATAGGATCAATAATATGTAATAACATTAGACATAGAAAAATTTGACATCAAAATTCTTCACTTAATGGTTCTCGAAAATTTCGGAACATTAACTAAATAATTTTCAAAAATTCTAATTAATTCATACAACACATTATTATCATCATACATCAATAATATGCCATAATATCCAACATACACAAATCACACATGAATATATCATATGCTATGATTTTCAAAATTTTAATGAAATAATATCCAATATTTTCCAAAAATTATGAATTAATCACACATGCTTAAACAATACTAACTATCATCAATCCATGCTCAAAACAACAATTAAAATTCATTTTCATCAACATATAATTTCTATATATTTTCGGTTTTAGCAAGAAAAAATATAACATGCTCAACTTTGTACCAAATTCATAAAACATGCTTACAAACATCATATAAACATATTTAATTAACAACTTAAACATTTAACAAAATTTCTCAAATTTCACATAAAATAACAAGAGCATATAACTTAAAATTTCATGGATGGATTTCTAATATTTTTGCATATATATGAAGCTTGTACGATTTCTAACCTTTTAATCGGAATCGATAGTCGACGAAAAACGTTTTCTAACTAAGATTTGAAGAGGAATTAAAGAACACCTTTCATTTTTTTTCTTTTTTTGCTCACGGTAGTTTTTTTGGAATGAGAGAGAGAATGAAATGTTTTTGGTCTTCCCTCACTTATTAATTAAGTTAAGGAAATAAAATAAATAAATAAATCATTAGTACATGGCTATAATTAAAACCAAATCATGTCCAATTTTTCTCCCTCTTTTTCGGTCATCAAGTATAGGTAGAAGACAAAATTTTATCTTATCATATACTTCATTAATTATGTCATCTTATCACTACATGAATTAATTACATATCACTTTCAAGGAATTAAACATAACTATCATAGATTGATTTTTTTTTTCTTCTCTTTTTGTCTCTCATGTTTTCGGTACCTTCATAGATAGAATATGGATGATTTTTATTTTTATGATGGTAATATACATTAATTAACCTTTCATTATCAATATCATTAACTATCACTATCAAAGAGTTTTGAATTTTCTTCTCTTCTCATATTGTCAAAGTTTTCGGCTATTACACAACAAATAAAACATCTCACTTGTTTAATTAATAATTCATATCATCTTAACCTTAATAATATCTCAACATCATAATAATATACATCACTATCACAAAGATTGAATTTTTCTTCCTTTCACACTACACACTTGCAATTTTCGGTCATTATGCACTATAATATACTACATGTGTTATTTTTTTCATTTAATAGCAATGTGACATAATATAAGTCTTAGATGATAAAATAAATCATAAGAAAAATAATTAAAAACAATTCTATGTCTTAACATGGAGTTTTCGAATTATAGCTAGAAAATAAGAATAATTTATCCAATCTTTATTCCTTTAATAACTAAAATTATTTTAATGAAGGATTACATAAAAATGATGCTCTTAATTCATAAAATAATCATAGGACTTTAAATATTGTAATTCTTTAAACGTTATACTAAGTTTTTTAATTATCTCAAAAATATTGATAATCGAACCATCTCTACAACGTTGACATTCGAATCGTCTCGTAATATTGATAATAAAGTCTTAGTCACTTCATTCGTTCTTCGTTAATAAGGAATTAAATTCTAAGCTTCGTTCGCTTAGAAAATTACGTAAGACTAACTATCGAAGTTTAATCGACGTTAGAATAATGATCTCGAAGGAAATATATATATATTCCTTAATTCACTAATCGTTTATGAATATAATATGAAAATTCTCGTATCATGGATAGTCGAAATTGGGCTTCGATAAATTACTATTTCGATTATCGAAACAAAACCCTAATTAACGATTTATCTTATCGTAACTTAGCTTTAAAACTTTGGGATATTACAACATTTCGGTTCGGTTTTGATATATAAAACGGTTCGGTTCGGTTTGGGTTTTAAAAATAATTCGGTTTTTCATTTTTTTGGGTTCGGTTCGATTTTGAAGCGAACCGTCAGAATTCTAACCCTAATCCTCGCCAATCAGTTGGAAATTGACGCGAATACGTATCCCAGAATCAGACGCGGAAACGAACGATGAACAGATAAGATGGATACTCCAATACTCTTGAAGTCGACCCTCTAAGAACCGCAGTCAATAGTTGACCCCTATGACCCAAAGAGCAACTCGCCTCAACAACACGGGAGCGATGAAAGATTCCTGGCGGGATGGATATCCGCTTGATAAGTCGATAATGAATTAATTGGCAAAACACAAGAAATTCAAAGAGCTCTTGAAGAGAGAATAAAACTCATCAATATATTTTTATTGAAATCAAAAGCTCTTCGAATTTCTTGTGTTTTGCAAAGTAATTCATTATCGACTTATCAAGCGGATATCCACCCCGTTTGTGGCGTCTTTCATCGTTCTCGTGTTGTTGAGTCGAGTTGCTCTTTGGGTCATAGGGGTCAAGTATTACCCGCGGTTATTAGAGGGTCAACTTCAAGGGTATTGAAGTATCCATCCTATTGTTCATCTGTTGAGTCGAGTTGCTCTTTACATGTAATACCCCGATTATTTAAACGCCTAATTACGATATTAATTTCGTAAATTAGAGTATTGTTATGATAATTTGATTATTAATATATCGAATAATGATTTCGATTATTGTTGGAATAATAAATTCCTATGTTTTATTCACAAATAAATGTGAATCGAGAAATACGAATATGTAACGTATTTCAACAGTATTATTTCAACGTCGATTGCGTATCGATAATTGAAATTTCGTAATCTTTTCTAAGTGTTTAAGCTTAGAATTTAATTCCATTATTATTGGAATAATTTAATAAAGTGATTACAGCTTTATTACGACCATTTTGAGATGCGTCGATAATTAACGTTTTGAGACGTTTCAAACGTTAACGTTTAGAAATGACTTGAGAATCAAGTCTAACGATCAAGGAATTATGATGTTTAAATTCCTATGATTATTTTATGTAATTAGAATATTATTTAGCATTGAAATAATGCTAGAAAATTTTTGGAATTATATTTTTGATTATTTAAGATTCTCGAAAATCCTAAATCGAGAATTAGGGTTTTCTACCTTGAATTAATTCCAATAATTTTTCCTATGATATAATTTATCATCTAAGATATATATTATGATGTATATCTAATAATAGCATGAAAATCAAAATTTGGCCCTATAAATTCCATATGGTCGTGAACATATATATGTATAAGTTAATATGAATGATTTTCTTTAGCTTCCAATTGTGTTGACCAAGTAAGATATTAATTACACTTTAACCAAGGTAATTAAATGAGAGCATCAAGTGGATGCAAGGTGGGAGGCTTTATAGCCGTGTATATTTATTTTTCCTATTGAGGTTAGATGTTTTCACACAATTCTTTGTGCATTTGGTAGTGTGCAAGACTTTTGTGTACATGATATGATACTAATTAAAAACACTCTCCTTTGTTAACAAAGAGAGGAACCGACGGCTAAACTCTCCAATTCAATGAATTGATTCTTTTTCATGTTACGTTACTATTGTGTAAAAGGTAGTAGTATGATATATTTTACACAAGAATCAAGTGAATTAATTAAAGTGAATCAAGTGATGTGTTTGGATGAAGGATAGCCGTGTATAATGTTTAATTTTGAGGTAGGATGATGATGTGTTAATGCATTTGGTGGTGTGTAAGATACTTTATATATGATATAAGACAAAAAGAATTAAAACTCACCTCTTTGATGCTTGAAGTGCCGACGCATGCCTTGAACAAATGAGAGGGAATTGTTTTGTTTCAATCAAAAAAAAAACTTTATTCATAGTTAATGCTTTGTAAGAGATATTTATTCATGACATATGCACTTTGACTATCTCAAATTGATTATTTTGTCTTGCTATGTTGAGAGAGCCGAGAGAGAGATGTGCATTGTGAGAGCTTTAATTCATTTTTTTTATTATTACTTATGTATTTTAAGTCCTAAACACTCATCACTTAACACTTCACACATATCATTTCTCTTTTCCTCTCATCACTGCCGAGAGCATTTCTTTTGAAAAACCAAGTTTCATCTTCTTCCATTCTCTCAAATAGCTTGAGCTCTAGTTACCCTACAACCGATCGATACCGTTAACAAGGTCAGGTATCGAACAAGCTTCGATTATACCCTAAGTTTTTAATTTTCTAAAGGTTTGATCTTATTTTATGAGCATGATTTTAATTATGGAATTTATGCTAAGCATGATATTTGTTTATTAATGATGTGTATTAATATGAAATGAAAGCATGTAGCATGTTTATAAATTGATTAAACATGCTATGAGATTATGTTAAGAGTAACGAAAATTTTCTTAAGGATCTAAGAATGGAATAATGATATATGATGTAGTAGAAGCTTATTGTGATTTTTGAGAAATTTATAAAAATCCTAAGCCATGGTTTCAATATTGCCGAAAATCATGAAATATGCTAAGTTAATGTACAATTTTTATTTAAGTGTTATGATAGCATATTGTTGAGCTAGAGTATTAGTTATGTATTACAAGAATTTACTAGAATTTTTTTATATTATATGCTCAATTTTTCAAGGTGGCCGTGAGCCATAAGCTTTGCAAACTTAATGATTATGTTGATTTTAGTTAAAGGCAATGATGTATTAATGTTATACTATAGTGTATAAGCATTGTGTAAATTAATTGGAATTTTATAAAAATGTTTGGTAATTATTTGAGAATAACCGAAACCTTGGGCAATGAATGCATTGAGGTAGAACTTAATTATGTTGGACTTTAGGTTATAATTATGTTATAATTTGATGTTGGGGCCTTGTATAATTTACTTAGAATTTTAGGAAATTATTTGATAATTATGGGGGATTTTCGTGACCTATAGCATGGGCATAGGTGAAGTTCCAAAATTTTTTATAGTGATATTAATACATATTAATGATCATAGTGTAAAATAATACACTACATGAATTTAGAGGAATTTTTGGAACAAAGTTTGAAAAATATTGTGTTATAGCCGTGAGCTATGTTGTGGAATTAAGGAATTTTAATTCCTTTTAATCAAGAATAATATTTATTATATGTCTAAAATTATATTAGACATAATTGAAATTTTGAGAATTATTAAACATAGAATATTATGTTTATGATTTAAACGTTATATTAAATAGCGTTGAAAACATAAATAATGCTTAAAGTATTAAAAGATTAATATTGAAAGAAAATATTAATCAAATTTATCGAATTGCGTGAAAAATCGAGTATTAAAGATTTATGAAAAGAAATCGATTGAAAATCGATTTATATTGATTTTATTCATTAAAATATGTTTTATTGAAGATTTATAATGAAAAGTCAAAATGGTTGACTTTCGAAATTAACGTACGAAATACGTTCGTTAAATACGCTAATACGTGAAAAACGTATTACTTTTATCTGAATATCTCAATTGTGAGAAAAGATTTCAGAATTGAAATCATTTTATTGAATAACGTTATTATACGTTAATTATTTAACCTAAAAGGTTAAAATGAGACTGTAGATCATATTACGTCTCTCTCGAGATACGAGAATTATTTTTATTGAAATACGCGTTGAAACGACGTATTAAAGTTTATTAAAACTTCGAGTTATTATTATTTATCAAAGTTGAATGAACTTTGAAAATCTCGAAAAGCGTGCCAACGTGCTAAACGTAAAATTTTGCGTAAAGGTGGGACGTGAAGGATCACACGCAACCAGAGGAGAGCACGCGTATCGAAAATCAAAGTTTAAAAGTAAAGGTGAGCTTTACTATATTCAAACTGGTAGAATTTACCAAATGATTTATTTATGATGCTTTATTGCAAGCAAATATTTATGAATTTATTTATTTAATTACCTGCCCAAAATGTTTATGTTTTGTGTATGTATCCAATACATGATTATTGATGCATAACGTTGGGTAGCTCCCACTTTATGACATGCTTGAATTCAGATTCTTGGAAGACCCCAGGATGATGGAGAATTCGTATCCCGTCCGAGATGGCCCGGATTTTGTGCACCGATTATTTTGTGTGTCTTTGAAAGGGTGCTCGGCGGTCGCGGCGTCTGTGAGGAGGCCTCCTCTCAAATAAGTGGGAATTGTTGTGGAATGAATTATTGTGGTGGATATGGATCATACATATAAGGAAAATGTCTGCAGATTTAATCTTTATGGAAAATGAAAGAATATATTTAGTAAACACGAGTATTTTGGATTAAAACCTCGTGTGTATTCTTGTGATGCAGCGAGTAATTCAAATGTGATAAATTATTTTGCATGAGCCATCGAATGCAATCTTGTCACTCACCGCATGTTTGTTTTAAATGTGCGCTTGAGCGGATGATGGATGGAGATGTGTCGGAGCGATCGAAACCCTTTTGTTTACGATATATTAGAAACCTTGAATACACATCGTCATATGTGTATTCACACGTTTTTCCACTGTAATTGAATTAATTTATCTTATGATGTTGATTAGTTGAATACTTCTGAATATATGAGTCTTGTATATATATTAGATAAAGTTTCCTTAATTATTATTCCAAGTATTAGCCCTGCTAAATCGTACTTAGGATTTAGGGGCTGTTACATTACATCTTTATGTTTCATGATTAAAAACATTATTATTAGTTTTTCATTGCCTGGTTTAATTTACGTTCATTTCTTAAAGTTGTTGATAAAGTTTGTACATTACAGAAGGAATTATTAATCTTTAAATTTAGAATTTATTTTTGCCTTGTTACCTTCATCAAATTACATCACAAATCTCATTAACACCATAGATCAGACTTTGAAACTCCAATTGATTAGAGGGAGAAAGAGATTCATGACGGTATGTATATTTAAAAACGAGTTTCCATTATTTTGTGGTCCTACAAAAGTATAACGCTTTTCACCGCAATGGTGGTGGGGGCGACAACGAGATGGCAGCTAGCGAGAGAGGTGGGGGTTCGCAATATATACATTCGGCAATACATTGTTCTATACATGCGAAATTAGCACCTTGATCAGGAGGACAACCTTTCACACATTTATCGTAGCACTCCTCTCCATACGCTGCCGCATAATTAGCAGCAAAAATCAGCACCATCGTCACTGCAACTACAAATCCGATTTTCAGCGATTTCATATTTGCTAACTTTTTTTTGGTTGTATCAAAAATATATATGTTGAGGTTTATATATCTATTGGTTGAATACGTGATGTCACTAGGAACTAGGGGATAATGTATTTATAGGTTAGCATACATAACTTTTTAAGCATACGATTTTTTTAAGTTACATGTAGATAATTAATGTATGAGCAACGATATAAAATTAGTTCTTTTACATGTCTATTATATCTTGGTTGTCTAAGAGTTACAAAATTATTGTTCTGAAACTGAATTCATATAGGGCAATTTATATCTCCTTTGCATTTATGTCAATCTGTAAGTTCGTGATTCATTTTGCAAATTGCAGATAACACTTTTATCTGTAATATCCTCTAAATTAATTTGTTGGAAATTTTAATTCAAAAGTTGAAAATGGCACTTTTAGAGATTTGGTGTATAATCTGTCTTCAATCATCTTATAGAAACTCGATCAGAAGGAAAGAAAAATATACTCTCTTCGTCCACCAAAATACATTCACTTAATACTATTTTGGTCCCTTCACAAAAAGTGTTCACTTTTCATTTTTGGAAATATCAAATTTATATTGGTACCCTGAACCTACCCTTTTATTTATGAAAAAACCACTCATGGCTTACCTTTTACACTCAATATTCATTTATTATTCATATAGCCCACTTTTTAATCTCATTATCTTTTAATCTATTCATAGATTATCTTTACTCACTTTACACTCATTATAAATTATTAAAACATGTGCCACCAAAATCAGTGAATTAATATTGATAGACGGAGGGAGTTTAGATACTTGGAAACTCGATTTTGAGTACATTAATTCAATATATAAATTTCTTAATTAAAATTTATTTTTGATAATTAGAATATATCTATCTATATATATATAATTTAACTTAGTAATTAAAGATGTAAATTGTGTGTAATTTTAAACAGACTCAAATATATATAATTATAATTTAATTTTTGTAAAAATATGTAGAACACTAATATAGAGATACAATTATAATTAATTATTAGTTTAAATATGTTGTTCTGAAACCATCAGAAATTTCTAAAAAATATATATGTGAATAATATTATTAATTTTTCATATTATATAAATTTCTAAATATAGATTTTTCTAAATGTATTTGTTCGTTGTTAATTTGTCGAATGAAGTATAAATATTTTTTGACGAATAGCGTTGTATAAATACAAGTATAATTTTAAATACATTGAATATATTAATTTCAGAATAATTTTAATAAAAGATGAATGATTTATCTTATATTTTTAAAGTATACAATGATTAATAATGTATATGTCCAATACTAAATGACTAATATTCATATTTTTTATACTTGGGCGTAAATTTTTTAATTGATATATGGAAAGTGACACGAAGCCCCTTTTAGTTTATGTGTTTTATTATTTTTAATTGTAATTTATTAAAGACTGTGTGTAATCATATTTGGTAATATCCCAAAGTTTTAAAACAAAGTCACGATAATATAAATCGTTAATTAGGGTTTTGTTGCGATAATCGAATTAGTAATTTATCGAAGCCCAATTTCGATTATCCATCATACGAGAATTTTTATATTATATCCATAAACGATTAGTAAATTAAGGAATATATATATTATTCATTCTAGAGCGTTTTTCCAACGTCTATTAATTTTTGATAGTTAGTATTACGTTATTTTCTAAGCGACGAAGCTTAGAATTTAATTCCTTATTAATGAAGAACGAATAAGAAGATTATGACTTTATTATCAACGTTTTTGAGACGATTCGAAAACTTAGTATAACGTTTAAGGGATTGCAATATTTAAAGTCCTATGATTATTTTATGTAACAAGAGCATTATTTTTATATATTCCTTCACTAAAATAATTTTAGTTATTAAAGGAATAAAGATTGGATAATTTATTCTTATTTTCTAACTATAGTTCAAAAATTTCATTTTAGGACATAGAATTGTTCTTAATTATTTTTCCTATAATTTATTCTATCATCTAAGACCTATATTATGCCACATTGCTATTAAATGAAAAAAAATAAGACATGTAGCATATTTTACATCAAAGTGGACGAAAATTGTGCTATTGTGTGAAAGAGAGAAATTTTTCATCTTTTATGATAGTGATGTGTATTTGTTATGATAATGAGATGTTATTAATGTAGAGATAATTAAAAAATAAAGTGATGAGTATTATTATGGGGTGGTGACAGAAAATGTGAAGTGCAAGTGTGAAAAGAAGAAAAATCAAATTGTTGAAAGTGATGTGTTATGATATTGAAAATGAAAGGTATTTAATTCACACATAAGATAAGATGATATTTTTAATAAAGTGATAAAGTATATCTGTTTGTTAGTGAGGGTGTAGTATTTTAGTAAATAATGAAGTGTAAAATGTTGAATTTTATTTAGATATTTTCACTAAAGTTAATTAATGTATATTATCATCAAAAAAATTAAAAAATCATCTCCATTTCATTCTTGTGAGTACCGTGAGTTTTGAGAGAAAACAATGGAGGAGAGTTCTTAAATTTTTCTTCAAATCTAAGTTAGAAAAACGTTTTCGTTGACGATCGATTCCGATTAAAAGGTTAGAAATTGTACAAGCTTCCTATATATGCAAAAATATTAGAAATCCATCCATAAAATTTTAAGTTATATGCTTTTGTTATTTTATGTGAAATTTGAGAAATTTTGTTAAATGTGTAAGTTGTTAGTTAAAGATGTTTATATGATGGTTGTAAGCATGTATTATGAATTTAATGCAAAGTTGAGCATGTTTCAATTTTTCTTATTATTTCTAAAATTATATGTTGATGAAGATGAATTTTGATTGTTGTTTTGATCATGGATTGATGATAGTTAGTATTGTTTAAGCATGTATGAATTAATTCATAATTTTTGGAAAATATTGGAAATTATTTCAAAATAATTTCGAAAATCATAGTGTATGGATTATTGAGATATAAGTTGTGTATGATGGATATTAAGGCATATTGTTGATGTATGATGAGAATAATGTGTTGTGTGAATTAATTAGAATTTTTGAAAATTGTTTAAGTATTCTTCCAAAATTTTCGAAAACTATAGTATGAAGGGTTTTGATGTCAAATTTTTCTATGTCTAATGTTATTAGTTATTAATGATCCTATGTTAATATAGTATGTATTGTGAATTTATGGGAATTTATGGAAAAGTTTTGAAAAAAAATCCAAAAGGCCGAAAATGATAAAGTTGTAAAGTTAGAGTTTCAAATTTATTTTATTAAGTGTAATCACATATTTAGTCCCAAAAATATGTTTAAGATATGTTATGAATTTATGTGATTTTTAAAACGAGGTATAATATTTTTACGTCGAAACGTTTTGTTAAGTGACGTAAGGTTTCGAAATATAAAGTTTTATGCTTAAGTTAGTTTCATATATATGTATATGTGGACATGATTGATTGTTAATGTGAAAAATCAAAACTTATGGAAATGTGATTAGAAATCGATTAGAATTTGAGTATATATATGTAAGTTAATAGTTCTAGTTATGAATGTTGAGAAATGTATGTTTTGAAGTCGAAAATGACTTAGTTAAAGTATGAATGTATAAAGTATGTTAGTGCGTGAGTAGAGTTATGTTAAACGTACAGAGTTATGTTTTACGCCTAGTATAAATATGGGTTTCTCTGAATAGATATAGTAAGACGTATGAGACGCATTAGAGATATAAGAATATCTCTTTTATAAGAATCGATTTAATAATTGAAATCATTTTATCGAAAAATGTTTATACGAGTTCAATGATTGATCTAAATTATGAGTATGTGCTCCGAAGCAAGGTTTTGTCTCGGTTGAAAAACGAGAAGTTATAAGTTAGAATATTCGATGAAAAGACGTACTAAATTGGTTAAAAGATACGAAGGCTTTAGAAGGTTTATGTTTAGTTAATAAATCTTAAAAGGATTTAAAAGTTATCGAGTTATATTAGATCTTGACGATTTTCAAAGATGCGACCGACGTACTAAATTAGTTTCTTACGTAAGCGCGAAAGTGAACGTTGAAGTGAAAAGGAAATCTTTTGAGAAGCAAATATACCAGGTGAGCTTCTTTTTCTCCTCAAGGATAAAATAAAATGACAAATGTTTTATTTACGATGCTTTCTTTTTGAGAAATTATGATGAAATGCTATTATTTAATTACCTGCCCAAAATATTTATGTTTTATGTATGGATCCTATCAGTGTTGGTTGATCGAGCTAAAAACACACTCAAATTCACTCGCAATCGTACGAGGTAATTGTAGCGTGATAAGTTAACCCAAGTCATCTCTCAAGGAAAACTTAACAGGGCTATTGTTCGTGTTGCGCACATAAAGCAATTAAAACCTAAACATTCTAATGCCAACAAGGGTTTTGAAACATGCAGGAATAGAAATACGAGAAAATAAACAGCAACCTAAGCTAGGGGTTGTCAATCCCGAGCTCAACTAATAAAGCATTAAATCTAAACCAGGGGTTGTCAATCCCTAGTTGAACTATGAAAGCAATAAAACGAAAGCAGTAAACAAAAGCAATAGTAAACCTATACTTAGGGTTCGTCAAGCCCTAATCTAAGTCTACTTGTAAATGAACAATAAACATCAATCAACCAACAAGACATGAATTAATCGAAAGCAGGATAAATCAAAGCAATATAAATTGATAGAAACACGAGAACAATCCATTGTCACTATGGAATTGAATCTAACAAAAACCATCAAACAATAAACTATGAAATTGATTCCAAAAGAACTAATAAATCCAAAGCATAAATTGATAAATTAAATTATTCAATCGATGAAACTAAAAACAGGAATTAAATCTAGGATTTATCTGTCTCTGTGTCGTCGTTGAAAAACTCCAGAAGAATCATGGTGAAGAGCACCCGCGGTGCGTGAGAAAAATAGGAACTGAGAACTCCTCCTTATTTTGACCTAGCGCGTAATTTATATAAATTAAAGAGTGAGCGTCGGTTTAGAGTGAGCGTAGGCTCAGAAAACATTCTGCCTCACAAATGAGCGCCAGCTCAAAGTGAACGCGTGAGGGCGCTCGAGCACAACGCCGGTTCAAACGCTGGAGGGACGCTGGGCGAGGCAGCGGGCGTTGAGATCCAGCGGGCGCTGGGGCGTCGCGTTGCGTACGAGGCGCTGGGCCGGGCGGGCGGGCGAGGTGAAGCGGCGCTGAGGAGTGAATGGGCGCTGGCTGTGGCGCTGGGCGCGGTGTCGCAGCGGCCGCGGAAGGGCGTCTTTGGGCGGCGAGAATGGCGCTGGGTCCCGCCCGGACGGAGGGCTGGGCGGCGCGGAGATGGGCGCTGACGGAGGGCGCGCTGAGGAAACGCTTGGCCGGGCGAGCTGGCTGGAGCGGGCGCTCATGCTGAGCGCCGGATGAGACGACGCTAGGCTGGCGAGCGCTCGGGAGTGAGCGCCGGGGTTGAGCGCCGGGTTTGGGCGTTAGGCGATGCCCAGTGCCGGACGGAGGATGCGTGAGCGCTGGCGGCTGGGCGAGGAACTAGGCGCTGCTGGAGATGCGCGAGTTGACGAGCGCCGGCTGGGCGGCAATGCGCGCTGGAATTTGGGCGAACGCGCGCGGTGTTCAAGCGCCGATTGGGGAGGCCGCACCACACCAGGTGCTGGGCGAGCGGGCGTTGGGCTGGTGCGCGGGTGCTGGAGCGCAACGCACTCGGGGTGCGCGGGACGTGGGCGACGTGCACGCTTGATCGAGCGTCGGGCTCGACGTGCGCGACTATAATTATTCGCTCTGTTCTCCCTCGTCTGAAGTTCGAATTACGCACGGTTTTCGCCTACGGACTCCTGTCGTGATGTTCTTCAATATACTTGATCCTTGGCAGATTTATTTCATCTTATTTAATGCCGATTTTCTACAAAATACCAAAACAAATCAAATAAGTTTGTATCGATAAATATTAATCAAACCAACGGAATAAATATGATAAACTACTGAAAATGACATGTAAAACAATACCAAGAATAAGCACAAATTCATACCAAACATTGGTTCGCCAACGTAAGTTTAATCGAATTCGGATCCTATGCTAGAGGGAGAATTCCTAGCAAGGATTAACGTGTACACTAAGGTAACTGTACTTGTTGAAAGGTTTGCTCAGCCAATTATGGTGACTGTGTGCTGAAATGTTTGCTCGACCGGTCACGACGTCCGTGGAAGGAGGCCTCCTTCTACGGCGCAAGATGAGATGGGATATGGATCATACAGACAGAAAATATGTCTGGCCAGACAAAGTTTATGGAAAATGACAGAAAATGTTTAGTAAGCACGAGCATTTCAAATAAAACCTCGTGTGTTACTGATGGGGCAGTGTAATTCAAAGTTATGATAAATATTTTTGGCATAAGTCCACTGAGTCTTTGTATTCAGCCCTGCATGTTTGTTTTTAAATGTGCAGGTTGAGCTGGTGATGCGATGAAGCAATGTTGAGCAGTAGGAATCTTTTGTCGCTGAAAGTTAGTACCTTGAGTGCACATCGTCATATGTGTATTTCACATGTTTTCCGCTGCAAGAACACTAAGTTATGTTTTGAGGAGAGAACTAATTTCCTTCAGATCAGTAGAAATCTTTTGTTAAAAATCTGATGGTTTAGTCTCTCGTATGTGAATTATGTTTGCTTAATCTCAAATGCTTTGAGGTTCTAAAAGTATTCTTGATATAGGTCTCACAATTCAATATCTCATGTTCTTTCTATGCTTCTTAATTCTCGTTCCAAGTAATAGTCCCTGCTAATCCGTCCTTAAGATTAGTGGGCTGTTACATATTTTATTTAGCATATGTGTACGCCAGCTAATGGCTTTGGATGTTGCATTAAATAGTATTCAGTCAGGACTACTAGCAACCATAAATTTGTTTTCTATCCAACATTTGTAAGAGTAACATTTTTTCTTCAAAGTGACAGTTAACCCAAAACAAATATATTATCAATGTGGATATAGTTTTTCCAAAAACCATGGTCGACAAAAAACGTCACATACAGTAAGACTAAAACTATTTTACTCTTATCGATCTTCATACCATAAATTAAGTCTGAGTTCTAAACATTTTCTTTTCAATACAATAGTTGATATTTTTTTTATGATTAGTTTTAGCTGTGGTAACTAGGCTACCTATATCCAGGGCCGGACCTAATGGGTTTTTGTCTGCTTTGAATTTACTATAATAAAATTATGTTAGTTCATAGAAAATCATAAGAAATTAATTCATAAGCTATCTATAATTATTTATGATCAACGACACAAATACTTATAGTTTGATGTTACAGAAGAATCCTACCAGCGAACCAAATACCCAGATCTCATATTTCGTAATTATAATTTCAATTATTTTTTTGAAAATTATATGACGATATGATACGATCCTCGCTAGGGATGAGCAAAATCGAACCGAACCGAACCGAAATTATGGATTTGTTCGGTTTGTACAAAAACGAGTTGTTCGGTTTCAAAATTTTGAAACCGAATTAATTCGATTGTTTCGATTTGGGAAAAATCGCCAAACCGAACCGCCAATTTTTATATATATATATATATATATATATATATATATTTATATTATTAATATTTAAATTTGTTAATATTACATATATATATATATTATGTAACACCCTAAATTCATAATTTAAAATGCTATATTTCCTTAAATAAAATAGCTAAAGCGAAGATGTCATTTTTTTAAATAATAAAATATATAAAATCTCTTGAATAAAATTGTCAAATAATGAGTCCAACAAACTCAAGTCTAATCTTTGCAAAAGAACGGACGCCAACCAACCACCAAAGCAAACTACGCAAGACTTAGTAGCATGAAGATAAATTGGAGTTCTAGTAACTCAAATCCAACAACGATAATAAAGGAAAAGAATTTAAAAAAATAACACAAGTATTGGAATGAATTAAAAGCACAAAACACCACTAGCACACCACACCCACGCCGCCCATGATCATCGACCAAAATATTTTTAGATAAAAGGGTGAGCACAAAACGCACTCGCAGGGGAACAAGGAATATCATTATTTTATTTATCAAAACGTGTATACATCGAAGAAAGTAATAGTCAATCATATTCAACCTCACCGATTAAAACTCGCCACACAAGCAATGATACGCCAAGCTATGATTCGCCACATAGGCAATGATACGCCACACGTGCTATGATTCGCCACACGCTATGCCACAGCAATGAGCCACACGTGCTATGCCACACGTGCAATGATATGCCACACAGCATGATTCGCCACGTCAAGGATTCGCCACACGTGCTATCCAACTGTGCAATATATGCCACAAGCTATGATCACACGCAGCTATGATTCGCCACACAAGCAATTGATACGCCACACTATGCCACAGTGCAATTGATATGCCATAAGCTATGCCAATGTGCAATCGACACGCCACACGTGCTTTCATCATAGATGTAACAAACACAACAATGATTATCACCATAAACTTACGATAAAGTAAATTTACAATAAATATGTTTATTCCAAATAACATATTTGCAAGTTAAAGATGATTTCACCCACCTTATTTTGTCGAGCACAATAAATCAATATCAATCAATTCGGACGAGGGTCCTAGTTGCACCACACCTAATTCAATAAATACAAAAAATCTTATAAGGGTCTAACCATAACCTTTTCTAAATTAACTATACAATTTATAAATAAACCGTAGGATTAATTGATCCAACCAAAATACTGCTAAAACCAACACGAATACAATATAATGTAATTAGTCCCAAAATCAAAACGTAATTAAATTTCTTATGTGATGCTTTCGAAAGATTCGAAAGTCCCTTTAAATTGATTAACTAATATATTTAATTCGAATTTAATCAACCACTCAAAGTAACAATTAGGTAACTAAGTTGGTACGATCAATTCAATTTAATTAGAAAGACTAATTGTCCCTAGAGAACCTAATTAAATAGTTAAACATAACTAATTAATTTGTAACAATTATGAATTATCTTAAAAATATATAGAATCACGCAAGAACCACTAAATCCGTAAGCATAACTAATAAAATATTTTCTCATTTAGTAGTTTAAATGATATACTACAAGAATACAACTCAAAACATTCTTCTTATCCATCAATTAGTGTAAAATAATATTTAATCCAAAAGTTACCCATCTCAACATTTATTATTTAAAATATTTTAACGATCACATGGTTATGTCAATTACTAGAATTATATACTAATTGAAACGGAGGCATGGTGATTATCTAGAGTTGTTAATTACTCAAATTCGTAAATGTAAGCACGTGGAATACGAGGATCACTATTCTTTAATAAAATGGTTTGTTTAATCAAAATTGTTTAACCCGATAAAACATTGAGAATTATGCTAATGTTCAAATAAGGATACGAACAAAAGAAAGAAAAGAAACATACCGAGAAGAACTTAGCTCACCGGTTTTACACTTTAGCAAATTTTGTTTTCTTTTATTTGTATGTGTGTTTAAATGTGTGTGCGTGTGTACATGTATATATATAGAGTAAATATGGGAGATTTTTTTCCGCACGTTAGGCCGACAAAGTTCTTGAGCGTCCACCGAATCCATAAGACGGATAGCCGCATATCTCGACGAGATTCTTGGTCCCGCGGTGCTGTGTCGAGAGTCGAATAGAAATCGGATTCTACGCATCGCGGAATCAGACATGCTGAACTCCCACCACCATTCCGACTGATCCCCGGCCCAAAAGCTGCGCCGTCCACTAGTTAGACGCACACAAGGAACTTCTCAGTGGTGCCCTAACTTTCCATAACTCTCTTGGTAGTGTTACCTGCATGCAAGCTTTCAATTTTGGGAATCTTTCCATATATGCTAGACTTCATTGTTATTATTAGGAAATATACCATATGAAATTTAATTTCCATAGTGATGCGTATGTGAAAGGTAACTTTATATTTGCCTTATTTAATTGTCGCCACCTTTGAGTTCAAATTGTGTTTGGAAGTTTCTT
This sequence comes from Salvia rosmarinus, assembly GCA_036937905.1. Lineage (NCBI taxonomy): Eukaryota > Viridiplantae > Streptophyta > Magnoliopsida > Lamiales > Lamiaceae > Salvia > Salvia rosmarinus. The sequence goes on from JAODLM010000475.1 coordinate 182,750, forward strand.
ATTGCATGCGGTCCGATTTAGAAACTATATCACGCCATATACCACGACTCTATTTTTGGTTATAGTCTGTTGCGGCCCTGGGCCATGGGTTATCGACCTTCCTATCGACTAGAGTGGCTAAAATTGATGAAGCCGATGGGCCATTCGTCCGGCCCGGGCGATTGAAAATTTCAACCCATCTCGTGATTTCGACGACCGAGCCCAAGTAACGAGAGCTCACATCCCGGCCGCACTCGCCGAGCCTTCCACTACGGGCCATCCGCGAGACGAGACGAGACCGCCGAGCCATGTCGAGATATGCCGAGACAAACCGAGTTCGGATCGAAAGCACAAATGGAGATGCCGCATACCCCAGATCCCCAACAAATGTGGCCGAGGACTACCCATCACGCCGAGTCTATCGCGCTACCGAGCCACCGCCAAGTCCATGCCGCACCGCGCCTTGCCAAGTACAATGCTTTGAGACGATCACCGAGGCTGGCCGCGAAGGCCGAGCGAAGTCGGTTTCGACCGACGCCGAGCACCAGCCTTCGGCCTTGGACCCGATGGATGCGCCACACGACCGGTTACGCCAGACGGTCCTCGCCACCGATGAGGCCTTCGGCACCTCCACCATCGACCCATCACTGGCTAAGAAATGCGGCATTTTGCAAACCCGATCCCCGGAGAAAGACGGACCGCCGACCAAGTTTGAGGTTAGTATTGTGAATGAGGTGTTAACTCGAGTTCACCGACACACCCCTATTTCAAAGGACGGGTTTTTGTCTCCTGATTTTTTGCGTGGCGCTTCCCGAAAGAAGCAACCCAAAGAATGACGAAATGGGAAAAGACGACGAGAATTTCAGATCATCCCAATGGTTGGCTAGCGATCGATTCAAAAGAGGAGGATATGGAACATGTCCAAATTGTGCCCATATGCGGTGTTCGTATTCCTCTTATCCTTTGTCATATGCCCTGTAGAATTTAGATTCGATTCGCACTGCACTTTAAATTTCCTGCTTGGGCCTCTCTCACGAATTTGCTCGAACTTTGGAATCCCAATGCTATAGGAAAATTGCTTCTCTCAGGAGATCCCATAGAGGTAGATTATAGATCCATTGCTAAGAACAACTTAGACGACCAGATTTCATGTTAGTAGATGCATGCGAACCTAGGGATTATGTTAACTTGCAATTGCACACCGGTAATACGTTGCAATATATTAAATTTGATTTTATCCCAAAATGTGCAAACGGTAATAAATTGGGCCACTGGCATCATCTTGTTCGACATGCTAAACCACGGGTGCCGAACCCCACGGTGGTACTAACCATGCAGTGGAACGATATATGGCAACCAGTCGAGGAAGAGACCCTAGACCGCCCACTGTGACGTGGTCGAGCCTCCAAGACCCCGTCCCAAGAGCTGAATGGAGGAGGAGAAGTGTCCCGCCCAAAGGATAACAGATTCCATCTCAACCCATCACACATGGGATTGAGATTAAAACCATTCGAGGCCTTAAACACATATCCACTTCAGTCCTCCGTAGTACACAAAACCTCGTCGGACAACCTTCGACTTCCTCACCCAAGCAACTTCGGCCGAAATTTTTATTGTTCGACATATGCCATTCTTCGACTGAGTCTCGCTTCCCCACACTCGTGACAAGCACCCCCGCACCCGCAAACCAACCCCCATCTATGCAGGCGCACTCGCCATCGCCAAACACCTCCCGCCGAGAAAACGCCACACACCCTCCCACCGAGAAAATTATTGCACCCCACCCACCGCCGAGTGTCTCTCACCGAGAACCGGCATTCCTCGAACCACCCACTCCCAACCCTCGGCGATATCTATCGGCCACCATCACCGCCGAAAGCAGCTATCCATCCTTCCCATTCTGCTACCGAGAAAAATCGATCACAACTCAGCCAGAGGATTCTCGACAATCCTCGACGGCCAAACCGAGCCTTCACCTCCATCTTCAGCGACAACTACCAACCTTCACCGAACCTACTATCTCCACCGCTAAGAATTCTCACCAGACACCGAGACTTGCCGAGAAAAATCTCGCTCTCCACCTCCCGTCAAATGCGCCAACGCAAGGTCCCGCCCACCTATCATGCCCGATTTGACAAAGAAAGAGAGATCACATCCAAGCTTATTCGATCGACGCATCTCCACGCTAACACCGCTTCGCAGTCAACGGTACATTCTACTTCCCCAATTCTTTTGATGATAATATCGCAACTAACCTTGCAGGTGAGTCGAGAACAATGAAGAAGTGGAAATCCTCGCCACCGCATCACTATGAGTAAGTCGACACAAGCCGCCGTAGTTCTCGCTAAGAAGCAAGAGTCCGCTAGTCGCAGAACACGTCAGAATGATCTTTACAACTCGAACGCCGAGGCCTCCGTAAGGCTCGTAATAACTGCTATTGCGATCATGTGTACCAAGATAGCGTGATGCCATTGCATTGATTGAGACGAAACTCACAAAGTTGAAGCTCAAGAATTTCATGGCAAAACACTTCATCCAATGGGAGTGTTCACAACTGGACGAAGTCCCTGGGAAGGATTCTCATCATTTGGAACCCAACAGATCGTAGTTGAGGTCATCAATGAGAAAACAGTGATCCACTCAATTTCACTTGTCTTATTACTAACACCACTTTTGATGCTCCATTGTCTATGGTTTTGGCAAGTTACACATAGACGGAGTCGGGATTCTATGATCATCCACATCGAACCTTCTAAGCCTTCTATCGTCATGGAGACTTCAACCGTGTCCTCGACCTCGAGGAGAGGATTGGAGGACGAGTCCCGCTGAACGAGAGTACAAGGACTTTTGTTGATACTTGTGCCGACTCGAGGATTCCCCCACGGACCAGCCACTTATACAGGACCAATCACGGAAGTATTCTAAGA